>VWZT01006909.1:242384-299579 GCA_013397055.1 Pachycephala philippinensis
GCTGCCATAGCGATGCGGGAGCGGGCAGCGGCCGGGACGCGCGGCGGTGCCGGGGAGCCCCGGCTCTCCCCAGGTAAGGGCACTGCTCCGGGGCCGCCTCCCGGGGAAGCTGTTGCAGGCGCCACGCCGCGAGCTGGGTTTTTAATCTCTTCTCGCTGTGTTTGTTCTCCCGCCTCTCCCCCGCGCTCCTTCTGCCCGCTCAGGTGCAGTTTCTCCCAGAGCCGCCTTCTCTGGGAACTTCCCTGCCGAGAGTAGCGTCTTGTGCTCGTTTATCGTTCGATGTTTTCTTTCCATCGTGGAAAGTTGCGAGCGGTACCAGGGCGCAAGGGCCGGCCGAGGCTTGGGTGCCCGGCGGGCTTTTGTCCGGCCCGGGTGCAGCGGCGGCGGGGCTCGGCCCGGCTCTGCCCTGCCCTGCCCTGCTGCCCTGCAGGCTCCGCCGCGACCCCGTCAATAGCGGGGATTAAAAACTGCGGCGGGGGATGTTTCAGGCGTCTCGCTGAAGCGCAAGCAAATCCTTTTATCCGCGGAGGGACAGAGGCTCGCAAAACTTTCAAAGTGCGCTCAGGAGGGAGCAGCCTTAAAGCCAGCGGGCACGGGCTCAGCAGCTGCCGCGTTTCACGTGGAGGTGGGGACTGGCGGTGCGGGACCCGCCGGGCGTGCCGCCAGTGTCCCCGCGATGGAAGCAGCCCCGGAGGGCTCCTGCACCGCCCGCCGCCGCGCCTCCGCCTCGCCCACACCCCCCGTTCCTGCTGCCCTCCGAGCCCCCGCGGCCCTTGCGATGGGAAGGGGACAAAGAAGGGTCCGGGGCTGCCGCTTTCCCCAAAGCACAGCTGTAGGCTTTCTCTCCTTGTTTCGGGGCGAGGGGGAAATCCCCCCGTCTCCACGACTCCGCCGACGGTGGCAAGTTTTTGAAGATGCCACTGCCCCTTTGCTGAAAGAACTATGCCATGAGCTTTGTTTTTAAGGTGGAGCCAGCTTCAGACTGGGCATCCTGGTGGTTTTCGAGGCATTGTTTACCCTGGTGGGGCAAACGCCTGCCTGCCTGGCAAAGACCCCTGGCCGGGGCAGGGGACGCACCCTGCACAGCTTTCCCGGACACTGGAGTGTGGTTTGGCCTGCTGTATCTCCCAGGCTCAGCTGAGGAGGAGATCCCTTACAGCACATCCCAAACACTCCAGTCACTTTCAGATTTAAGTTTTCATCTTGCTGTCACCACAGCATAGGGTAGCTTTTGGGTATACTGCTTTTAATTCTTGTTTTCTTTTGTAGGGAAAAACAAGCTCTGTTTTGCTGTGCACTTGGTGTAATTTTTAGGATTTTATGTGCCAGGGGACAGACAAGTCAGTCAAGTGTCACACAGCCTTCCAACAGAAGCAAGTGTGGGAAAAATTATGCTTGTTTTCCTCTTCTTTGCCTCCTGTTTGAGAATTAGGTGTCACTTGATGAATGTGTTTTAGATGAAAACCTCCCACGTGTCTTGGGGCCCAGTGCTGAGCACCTGAGGAGGAAGACTGGATTGCTGTTATTGGGAATTTTGTTCTATTAAGTGTATATGAGGATTGTATTTACCATTGTAAGGTAGGTGTGCTAGTCATACTGAATTTATTAGCTGATTAGCATTAGAGAAACAAGTACATATTGAAATTATTCTGGTCTCTTAAATTGCTAATGAATGCAGTTATACTTCGAGGGAGTTATGAATGCCTTCTCTGCACTCCTGCAACACACCTTTGTTCACCGTAGAAGAACTCCTTCATTTTGTGTGTGTATTTCCTGTAATGTAGCTCAAACTTCTTTTTGTTGGGGACTTTGTCAGAAAATTTCTTAACGGTGGCTTTTGTTTTCCTGATGCAGGCAGCGCCGCCTGAGGAGCTCAGCTCACCCAGTCGATGTGAAGGCAAGGCAAACCAAAGTGCAGCAGATGAAGGGGAGGCAGCGAGGTCAGCTGGCAGAGACAGCAGTGTTGCTTTGAGCTACCCCAGCCTCCACCTCCATGCCTACAGCATCGAGAGCATGACAACATTTCCAAATGTCTGTGGAAATGGCACCACCGTTACTTGCATAGTTATGGATAATAAAGAGCCCCAAAACCAGACTACCTGTGCCAGTCATAATGGGGGACACAGCACCAGCAACAGCCATGAGGAGGAATTTCAAGAGGATAAACTCAGCCCTTCCAAAATCATGCGCTTTTTCACCACCCCTCGGAAACGGGCTAACTCCAGCTCTGACAGGCCTCGTTCTCTGGTTTTGATGGGCAACTCATCCACGTGGAATGCTTTCTCTTCTATCAGAAAGATGGGATCTTTCAAGAAGTTGAAATCTTCAGTTCAACAAGGAATTCAAACAAGGGAATCCTCAGACATCTTAAATGAGAACAGCATAGGCAAACATGGTTCAAATGGGGCAGTGGTGCGAGTTCAGACTAACAGGTATTCCTATTCAGGGCCTCTGCATGATTTCCAGAATGCAGTGGATGGTTTAGCTTCTGACTGCTCTGATGCGGAGGAGAGCGATGAGTGTTTCCTGAGGAACACTCACCGCTCACGCAGCATCAGGCGGGCTTACGGTGCTGGCCGCATAAACTTGCTAGACACAGATAAAGTTCAGAGTCGTCACAACTGTATTAGGCCAACATCACCTGTCATCGCAGAGCCACAGATCTGTGAAATTTTGGTGAAAGACTCTGAAAACAACAGGATCATTTATCGGAGAAGCAAAAGTTCAGATAATTTGAACTTTCTGAAGAAAAGCTCATTCAAACGGAAGTCCACCTCTAACCTTGCTGATCTGAAGGCTGCAAATGAAAAACAGATACCAGCAAGGACTGTGAGTGTTACTTCTGCTGACTCAGACAAAAGTGGTGGAAACCCTGAGAGGAGATCCAAGCGATGGAAGAGCCCTATCAGAGCAAAGGATTTTGACCGAGTTTTGAAACTTGTAAGCAACGTTACAGATGTTGCATGGAAGAAGGATGGCCCCAAGAGCACAGCTCCTTCTCCCACTGAGCTGTCTCAGAGAACAAGGTCAAACAGCAGGCTGCATGATGACTACTCGCGCAGGGTTTCCAGCTGCACGGATCATGACAGGAAGAGATGCACCTCCTCAGTATCCAGTCCAGACTCCTCCTTGCCGGGAACACCTTGCCTGCAAAGCCCCGTGATTGCTCAGGATAAACAGGCTGAAATGAATGTATCTGTCGCTGAAGATAAAAGCCTCAGGACGTCATCAGGTATCCCAGACTCTGATAGCTTTTCTCCCACGCTGAACGACATTAGTCCGTTTCCCAATGAAGTCTTTTATTCGGACTCAGATGAACCAAAAGCTACCCAGCAGTGTACAGATGAAGCCGAAAACCTTCATGTTCCGGTCAGGCCAACTACTCCAAAGCCTCAAAGTCCAACTGCAGGGAAGGTCAAGTGCAGTATGAATTTCCACTGTCCAAACCATCACAGCACGTTGTCGCTGAGCTCATCAGAGAGCGAGGAGAGAGTTGAGGTACCGGGGCTGAAGCTGGGCAGGAATCCTGTTTGCTTCCAGAACTCAGTGCAAACTGTGTACTATGATGATGGAAATGAAGACAGTGGCATAAGCAGCCACTCTCAGCTGAGCCTCAATTTAGCCTCTGGTACTGAAGAGAAAAAGGAAGAGGTAAGAAAGAAAGCAAAATCCTTCAGAAGCTGTGTATATATCCTATCAGGTTTCGTCTTTATTAATGCAAAACAATGCAAACAATGCAAAGTAATGGCTGCTGCAGCTTGTTATTGCTAAAATATGCTGACAGCAATTATTTCCTTTAATATATTCTCTTTGGATGCTAATGTCAAATTATTTTTTCTTTGAGCATTAATATCAAACGAAGTTTTGGCAGCAAAGCTATTCATGTACGTTTTCAAGGGCAGCTCATTGCACCCTGCAGATACACCAGCTTGTCATGTGGCCTTGTCAGATTTTACCAGCCTGAGCAGGGTCTGGCTGTGTTTCCTTCACAACTGAAATGTCTTTTTTAAAGGGTCTGTGTATTCTGAAGTAGTGTTGACTTACTGTAAAACACTTTACTTGTGGAAACCTTGCAGAACATGGTAATATTTGTAGAGCAGTGTGGCGTGAAAGACAGTACAGAGGCTTAAGGATTCAGTTGTATCCTGTGTTTTCCCTGTGCAGTGATGACCATACTGAGGGCACACTGCTTGCTTATTCTTTTGCTAGCCAACTGCAGGCAGCAGTACTTCAGACGCTGGGCTGAGTGTGTTGCTGCTGTTGTTTTGGTGAAGACACTGTTGTTTTCACTGCACCTAACGTGTAATTTCATACTCACAGTGAATGGGTAGATAGATATATTTGCAGCACCTCTGAGGTAAATTCACATGATAACGCTGTGCCCCCACCTAAAATATGGTGTGCATATGGCACCAGGGAACTTGCAACGATTTGGCAGTGTTGGGGAAGAGCTGTCAGAGACCTGACATACCCTGACCCTGTCTGAAGCAGTGAGGCTTAGCTGAGCCCCATCGATGTGCAGTAATGAAGTTTTGAGATACTCGGGTTAAGCTAGCTGTGAAAGGTTTGCTACTCGTTGGAAAAAAAACACTGGGGCAAAAATCCATCTGGATTTGTATAAATATGCAAGTCTTTTATAAAATAAAGCTGACGTATCTTTTAAGCCACCTCAGTTTGACTAAAGTATCTCAGACCTTAGGTATGAGATAGGCAAAGGCAATGCTGCAGCTGCACAAGCTTCAGCCTTTCATGCTGTAAAGATTTAAAATGTCCATGAAGCTGTCCTACTTTTAAAAGCTTGGCACAGTTTTTGCAAACTAACTGTAAATGGTTACAGAGCTTATCAGTATTGTCCTTCTACTGGAGAAAAGCAAGTTTGTTTACTGTTGTTTTTGCAGCAATGGTAAGATTGAACAAATAAACTCACTGTGTACAAATGTCTGAGCTTGGAGGTTATTCCTCTTCTGGAGCCTTAGAACTGCTCCAACCATCCTTATTTTCCAAAACTCTCACTTAAATGCAAAGAGATGCTTTCACACTGCCAGAAGAGGCAAGAACTTTAGTGTGGATGGATGCCAGTTGTATTTCTCAGGAATAAAATGGGAGGTAGAATTAATGCTACTCATCTACCATCTAGTGGTGATCTGCCATCATGACCCAGAAGAAATTCATCTGGTCCTTCCCCTTGGCTCCCAACAAACCAGTACAGTTTTTACATGAATGTGTGTACATTGGGTGGATAAAAGTTACTGCAGTTTTTAGTTTTAACACCACGTTCTGTTATTATCTAACATGCAATTTAAGCTTTCTCTTTATATTACAACATATTTTAGGGTAATTATGAGTGTCTTTTAGTGCTTGCTTCAGTTGTCTAAAATACAGAGTGTGCACTGGTGGCAGCTCTGGGTTTGTGTATTGGGCAGGCAGACAGTATGGGATGGATCCCTACAAAAGATGGAGGAAGTGGTGGCCAGGGAACAAGCCCCTTGGCTGTAAGCCCTCAGTCTGCTGTGAGCACTGCCTGGAGTTCCTGTGCTTGGTAAAAACAGCTGTGGCCATTCACATGGCATAGCTGCATCCAGACAGACTTCTCTTCTGATAGAAGAAAACAAAGTTTTTGGAGGCAGTAGCTGTGGGTTGGAAGCAGGAGCTGTGCAGGACAGGCTTTGCTTTTATCTTACTATACAAGGGATATAAAGTCTGTTGTTTGTTTTTTCCATGCCTGCTTCTCATCTCATACACAGCCCTAAAGCTGTGGCACTCAGAGTGACTGCAAAACAGGTAGAGTGGTATGGTTTCTTCCTACCATTTCTTTGGAGGATTTCATTTCCTCCTTTATGGCATGCTTCCCTCAGCATGGAGCTAGCTTGGCACCAAATATGCCAGGTTATTTTTTAATTGGAGTTTATTCAGCCTGTAGGCACTTTTATGAATGCCACATACTCACACAATGAGGTCAGTGGGGTTTGAACTTTTGACTACAATTCATTTTTACCTTACACCTCCGCGTTACAGAACTGTACCTGCCCAGCAGGTTGCTCCTGTGATGGCTGAGTGCTTGGTTCGCTCTCAACAATCATTTGAGATGTAGTGTGGAGCCACGGACATCACACATTTTCAAGATTTTGTCTGAACCTTGACACTGTGTTGGTGTACAACTCTGCACTGTTTCCATGTTTTATGGATCTGCCTTTCTGTATAGATTTTGTGTATAAGCCAGGATGTATTCCAGTACAGCCACTAAAGCTTGGAGACATATTTTGGTAAAAAGCTTAGAAGGTGCTAACCAGTCAGGCTCAAATAGGTTCTCTTTTCAGGACTGGCTGCTGTAGCTGGAAGCTACATTATGTAGATTAGTCAGCAAATGAAATCTGTGGAATTTGGACCATCTCTATTTTTTCCCTAATATGGAAGCTAAATATTTCTACCTTGTGTTTCCCCACCACTGATTTTGCAGTAAAGCTGATTTTGCAGTATTCATGCAAGGACATCTATTCGTTCATCAGAACAGATGTTTTGGGAGGTTTTTTTCTTACATGATTGAGTCTTGAGATCCTGCCACTTCTGTTACTTTGTTGGTTTCACCAAAATGCAAGATTTGGACTGGAGCAGGGGAAATTTCTTGGTTTTTGGTCCTGACAGAGGTTGCTTCCCAGGGAAGAGCTAATTAAGAGCAGCCTGGATCTGTGCCTCAGCACTTCTGAAGCTACAGAGCTGTGAGTCACCAAAGCTCACCTGTGACATCCCATGCTTTGCCACTGTCTGCTTCGTTCCACTGTCATTTATATTCAATATATTGCTTTTAAATAGCATGAAGAGATTATTAAGTACAAGTTTGTACTTGTTTGGAGTGTTTCACATAGTCTTTGCTTTCATGAAGAAAGAGCCCCATGTCACTGGAATAATGAAAACTTAGTCTGCTTCAGACTGGCATATGTCAGCCACTAAGGCTGCCTGAACAAAACTCTGTTCTGAATTTGTTACAGGAAAGTAAAAATCAAGTTATTTGACATTTTACCTAGTCTTTCACAAACTCTTAGAGCGTCTGGTATTTTGGTTGCCTTGCTGGCATCTGGCTTCACAGTACGCCAGACGTTTTATTACTTGAGTACCTTATCTGCATGACCATAAGTGAATGATAAATTACAATGAAGAGGTTACTCTGCTATAATTATGGTTGAGTCACAGTTTATTTGCAGACAATATTTTAAATGTTCTAAGACCTGTCTGTCGACTCATTTATGTTCATGCCATACAAAAGTCACTGGTCCCAACTAGTCCACATCATAAAGTCCCCAGTACTCGGCTGCTGGTGGAGTTGAGTTGGTTTGTGCTGTACAGGTCTTTGGGCTCTGAATATTGAGCACACAGGGCTTAACTTGGAGGACAGCTTATGAAGAGGAAGAAGAGCTGTATGGGTGGTAATACAGAGGACTCACCTGCGTCTTCACTGTTTATCCTCACTATTTCTAGCTTCAAAAATGTCCTCACAGTGAAGGACCAAAGGGTGGTAGCTGGATGTGGTCGTATTCAATACCCACAAGGTGCAAGCAGCAGTGAGGATCTGAGGGTGATCATCTGTAGTACCTGCCTCAAGTTCCTGAGTGCTGTGGGGCTGGGCATGAGCACAGCTGCTGGGAGCTAGCTGCCTTCAGCCCTCTGAACTCTTCCTTTTGGATTTATTCACCTCTGGTTCATCCACATGCAATTTAGAGTGTGGCTTAATCAACCTAATGTGTATAGCTGTAAATGTGATAAACTGTGAAGGATAATTAGGTAAAGTAGTGGGGAGAATTTCTTAAACTGGGTTTACTCCTAAGGGGCTTGTAATTTGGAGTGAGGGCTGCATTCACACAGTGTCCCCACAGTCACTGAGTTAGTGAGTTCCAGAAGTGCTTGCCCAGAGCTAGACTGGAAACCACTGTGCATTGCTACAAACCCAAACTGCAGAATCCATCACTGCAGTAATGCAGCAGGGAGCCCTCAAAGGACAGGAATATCTTCCTATTGCAGCAAAAACTCCTTCAACTCTCAGCAGCAGAGCTGTCATCCATTCGGTGAAGTCCATAATCATTTGTTACTGTATCCGCTACTAGGAAGAAGAAAAACAAGGCAGTCATGACAGCAATCTGAATTCTGGATTGGGTTGAATTTTAGACCAAGTAACTTGTCAGTTCTTAATAAAATTGGCCATTCCCGAAAACTGTAGGATAATATAGGAGTTACCGTCATCCCTGCAGAAATGTTTTGGATGGTGACAGGGAGAGATCAGATGGACTTCACTGCGGTGGACAACCTGCGCCCTTTATTGCATTTGTGCACCTCTGCCTTTCCAGAGTGTCTCATATTTGAAGCTGGTGTAGCCATCCAGTGGCACCTCAGTAATACCCAGGTGCTGCTCACCCTGGGACCAGGAGTAGTAAATAGTGCCCCAGAAAGTGCAACAGCACCTCTGGCCATGTGATTTAGTTTTTTACATCAAGTGCAGTATTGAGCTGTCAGCACTGAAATTCCATCTCAGTGCTAGGTGCTTGAGATACCCAAAGTGAGCAGAGGCAGCTGCAGAATTTCTGCTGAGCCACCTGCATTTTCCCTTTCTGGCAGCTGGAGGCTGCTGTGTTGCTTGTGGTACGGGGATGCTGTGGCAGGCTGGGAGAGTGGCTGAGTGCTGGGGGGAACCGAGCACAGCAGCCTTGCCCCCGCCCCATGCTCTAGGAAGTTATAGTTGGCAGAGGTAGAGTGGCCCAAGGCAGCTCCACCCGTCGCAGGCTGGGGTTTGTGATTGCTGCTGGGACTTGCTGAGGGCAGGGCTTGGGCTTGAGCAGGGATGGTGAGGCTTTGCTGCGGAAGGGTGAAGAGAGTGAGGAACCAGAGGACCTCATTTTGGAGAGAATCTGAAGAGAGGCAGAGGCTTATGGCTTTTTATGTTTTGCTTTGTTAGCATAAAGTTCCACTTCCAACCTGTGGTTATCATCTGGCTTTTGAGGCTTGCCAGCGAGTATTACAAAGATAGCCTGAAAGAAGGAAAAAGTTTCTTGTTTTGCCAAATAAAGGGAAATTTTTTTTTTTTTTCTTTTTAGACCTGTTGCTTGATCTGGGGTGTTCTGAGTCAATTCAGAAAATACTTAGGGATTTATTTAGAGTTTATTGATACCTATACATCTAAAAGAAGCAGAGAATATGAATACCCCTGTACTATACAGTACATGCTTGCTGTTCCAGTTCAGATACTGAAGTAAAGAAGGGACAGTATAAGAGCATCACCCAGCCATCCCCAAGTATCAAGTCACCAGAAAACTAGAGGAAACAGTTTTCTGGTTTTAGCACATTTGCGTTTTTATGTGAGTGATAAGATTATTTCTGCAAAGGAAATACAATTCCCTGCAAACCCCTCCCCTCTGCCATTCGGAAATATGTTAGCCAATTTGGTTTTGGAGATGAATTAGAGGAGAGGACAAGGGAAATCCTTGAGGCTGAGGAACAGATTTGAGAATCATGAGATCCGCTTGTCATTTCCAGTCCAGCCCTATGCTTCTACATGACTTAACTGCTTTGTATCTGTTCCTTATCTGTGAAACATGGATATTACCAAGGTGAACTCGCTAATCTTGGTGAGGCATATGGCTGAGAGGGAAAGCTTTATGCTTTATCGTTGATTGCGATAAGCAGGCTTTCAAGGATCAGGTTAAATGAAGCAAACCTGCATTAAAAGGCCTTAGAAAATAGATGGCTAAATTTTCTTTGTATCTATATAGCCTAATCTTTTAATGTGGTTTTATAGGTGTATTTGTTAGTTAGAACACCACAATAGCTTTGGTGTCCACCAGTCCTAAAAGGAGAAATATACACATTTTTTCCCAAATTTTAAAACTTCTAAAATGAATGTTTTACCACAGCAGTTTGTGTTGCTAATGGGGGTTGAATTTGCTGTGTCACACGGTACAGTAATATAATTTTTCTGTACTACAATGCATAATATTTCCTGCATCCATTCTGTGAGCTCATTCTGGTGTAGTGCAGAGGTATTCCTTTTGGGAGTCCTCTTCAGAAGCAGTGCTTTGCAAATTTTTAAACTGTGGCTCCACACAATTTTTTTTTTTTTGGTGGAGGGGGAAAAAAAGAGGCAGGTTATCCTCCAAGCAGCTAAAACTTATGTTAAATGTTGACTGTGGTTGTATTACTTTGATTGCTTCTGCTTTGCTTGTTTGTATAGGTGTAATTGCATTAGTTTTTAAGGAGGGTTTTTTTGCAGTTGTTTCAGGGATTGTGTTTTGCTGTCTTGCAGACCACTGGTTGAATAGCCCTTTGTATTCTAGGGGCAGATAATGCATTTATGTGGGGTCTTCTCAAAGGCTAATTAAAAAGAAAATATGTTAGTGGCAGAGGAGATGGAGGAATGTAAAGGAAACGAATATAGTGCAATTTACATTTAATTAGAAAGGAATAGATGGAAATTTTCTTGAATTGGACTGGTTTAATAATTCTGGTTTGTTTGTGATCGAAGGTGCAATTACTGAAAGTGTGTTTTCTTCTGCAGTAAAAGCAGTCATTTCCATGGTAGCTATTGCTGTGATGGTATCACTGTTGGAAATTGTCAGCCTGTTGGATCAATAGGGGATCGCTGAGCTCTCTTAACACTTCAGAATCTTTTTATAAAATCTAGAAAGAAAGCAATAAATAAATTTTCTCTGGGATGCTTTATTTATCCAGAGTTTTGTAGTCTCTGTGTCTGTTGCAACAGTTTGCAAAAAAATAAAGTATTGATCATGTCCATGAAACATAAAACAAGCTTTTGACCTCATTTAGTAGTGATGATAAATGAACTTCAACTAATGGTCTCCTGCTGCTATTTAGCAATGAGAAAAAGTGCAGAGGTTACCTTTTATCATGTACCTGGGTGGAGACATGCTGTCCAGACTTTTACTCTGTTAGGTCAAGGTCAAGGTGGTAAAATAATTTATAGCTGCTAGGTCATGATCCCTTGGCCCTTTTTATGTTTGGTGACTTGCATGAACTGAAAAGCCAATTCTAATATTACTGCTGAGTTCCTAAGATTTGGCAATTACTGTCTTACACAGAAATAATATCTATTTAATAGTCACCAATTATGTCATATAGCTGTCGTTGCTAGTGTAAGAAATTTGTATGTTTTTATATAGGTCCCTAAATATATGCAGAATTGTATATTCTTGATCAAAATACAGAGATACCTACATGACCTAGCACAAGTATTGTGATATTTTCAAGCCTTGTCATTTATAGAAGAACACGACTGATTACCTATCACAACTTTTCACTGAGAGTATGTAGTAATTGTGTTCTGAAACTTCTCAGCCTGCCCAGGTTTTCCTCATAACTTATTCTCTGTCAGAATCATAATCTGTTTAATTTATCACACCTTTTAATAAATTGCATTTGGAAATGAATATGCGTTTTTGTAAAGACATTATTAGATTTTGATTATCTGTTTTCTCTGGGTTAGAAAAAGGCAGTGGTGGTTAGCAAAATTACATTTCAGCCAGGCAGCTCAAACATACAGAGATAACAGAACAAGAAGTATTGCAAGGAAAACAAACAAACAAAACCCCCCAAAACCAAAAGCAACGAAAAAAAAAAGAGGCAGAAACAGGGCCAGGATGCTCTTTTCCCTGGAGAAGAGGAAGGCTGGGGGTCTTTGTCCAAGAGGCACCTACTTGTGACTTCCCAACAGATTATAGGGTAGGGAAAAAACTTTCAGGAGAGATGTGTCCCCTTATACCTTCATACTTGTCTGTATGTGTATGTTATGAAACATTAACTGTATTCAGAATATAAAGATACAATTTAAAAAATGCAAATAGGTAACAGTAGGGGTTAAAATGCAGATTAGTGGTCAGGGAGCCTCAGCAATGTACACAGTCATCAAGACCTCTATAAAGTGGTGATTTTAATGAGGGAGTTTATTGGCTGAACACGTTGACAAAAAAAGGGTTTGTTTTTCCTTTGGGTGTCAGCCTTTGCAAGTGTGCCAACAGCAGGAAACTGATCTGCAGCAGGCTCTGTTGGGTCAGACTTCTAGTTTGGGCTTTCTCTGCAGCAGAGAATGGGGTCAGGTGTAGAGGATGAAGGGTTATTCATGGGTGGTGTAACTGTACCAGCAAAAGTCCTGCCGTGCAATTTCAGGTACTGGCAATTTCTTTGCCATATCACTGATAAAAGTTGCATCCACATAAGCAACACTTTATCAGTTCTGTACGAATCAGATCTCGTGCTCCTTGGGCAGCACTTCCTCTGAAATCAGTTCTGAGTGCTGAATTTATCAGAGGTACACAGTTGTCTGAGTTATAGTTGGAGAACCTGGCTCTTGAGACTAAGCTAAGATTTCAGTGATTAAACTCCCGATGCTGATGTTGCTTACCTTGGTTTTAATGAGTACAGAGAGAACTCCAATAGCAGTCATGTGCCATGAAATGGAACCAGTGCCAAGCTGAGCTGGGTGAGATCATGATCAAGTCCTTGAAGTTGCTGTACCTGGATTAGGAAATCAGTCTGGGCCCAGGCACGGGAGGGGTTTGGTCTGGCTGGGCACAGACTCTGTGGTGAGGTTGTTTACCTGGGAGCAGCCTGGGAGAGCTCCCACTGTGGCCTGTTGAGTGTGGTCAGGGGGTCCTGGGGAGCACAGCATTAACAGCACACCTCAACGTGGCACCTGGAGTTGAGCCCAACTAAAAATAGCTGTCCAGCGAAGTGAGGGGCAGGTATCAAAGACAGCTGCACACAGCTGGAGCAGGAGGTGGGGACCAAGCAGGGTTGTCCCACAGCAATGGGGAACATGGATGTAGCTCCATCTGAACCTACCTGGAGTCCAGCTTGACACCTGGTTCCTGCCTGTAGTTCTGCCTGGCTGGACACTCAGTAGGCTTGGCTGATGCTCTTGTTTTGGGGGCTCAACTTGATTCCTGGAACATAAAACACCCAGCACTGCTGGAGATGGCCTGATAGGCTTCCCTTTGTCCCCAGGGGCTGCTTCTGGATGGCCCAGGCCTCCCACAGGTCCTGCATCATACTTGCATGATGCATGGCATGTGGAGGTATCTTAGATTCCTTTGGACATTTGAAATGGCCCTGGGTGCTTATGTTCAGGCAACAAAATTTCATCCTAGATTTCTACTGGCTATGATGACAGCTTTATTATCTAGTTAATGTACAGACAGCTCCACTGCAGAACCGAAATTTAAATGTGGGAATCTGCAGCTAAGAGTAACATATTGGAAGGGAAGAATAGCAAATAAAAGTGTAGCCTGGATTGAAGTAAATATTCATTTTAAATGATTGTATTTGTGGATCCACTGCTGTCAGGAATAAGGAAAGCAGTTGAAATACAATGGTGTAACTAATCTGCTTAATGATAGGAGTTTAGTTATCCAGATAAAATGAATTTGTTTGCATTTGCACAAACAAGCAGAGCTGTTTTCTTTGCAGTCTCAGAAGAAACCTGACTGAGGATATAGCCTAAAAGACAAGACTAATAATCTTGATTGCTAACATTGATGATCCTGGGCTGTTGCTAGACTAGCAGGTGTGAATTTCAGAAAATCCAGGTGAATTAATCTTAGACTATAACTTCTCAGAAATCTTAAAACGCCTTGAAATTTTTGACCACTTAAAAGGCGTGAGCCAGTGCATGAGATTTTGATTTGCATCTTACATGAAGTGCCATATGTATCTCTACACATCTGTAGATGTTCCCAGTAATAATTGTACAACGTCAACCTGCTTTCACTTATAAAGGCTTCATTAGGAGAAGGTAATTTGAGGTCAGCAGTGGTGCACCAGTGTAAAGCCGGTCACAGGTGGAATACAATTGTTTCCTCAGTATTTTTTCATTGATGTCAAGAATCACACTTACGCTTAAGTGACTGCAGTACTGGAGCCTGTGAGTTGTGTACTGGATATTTTTATTCCTGCTAGTAAGTGGTCACTTGATCAGGTCCTGCTTGAGCAGGTCACTTGGAGGAATGTGAGATTATCAGTCCAGTTTCCTCTGGTTTTTGCAGTGACAGGATTGTGGGGTTTTTTTTTAGTATTTTCAGTGCAGTTTATAGACCTAAGACTAAAAACACACATCCTTCAGCATTGTTTCTTGTACAGCAGAGATTAATCTGGCTGTCATTTGGATCACTGCTGTAGGTGGAGTCCTGCAGAAAGCAGTCCTCTGCAAATGTTATTGCTCAAGATAAGGGTGTAAGCAGCAGATTATGAGATGACGTGTGACGTGTCCTTCCCTCAGTCTAAAAGTACAGGATCATGGTATGAACTTTGCCTGACTGGTTATGCAGAGAGTGTGCTCACATTTGTAGCTCGTATGGACAGGACTTTGCGAAACAAAAACATAAAATGACTCTCATGAGCTCCTTTCTCAGTCACTGCATATGTGGAGATCCTTTACCTGTGTCTGATTCTGAGGTAAGAACCTTACTTAACCTGTGACTTTGCTGCTCAGACTTGGAGGGGTTGTGCTTAAGGGACAGCTTTGCTGAAGCTGTGTCAATGCACCAGCCTGGCAGTGACTCTCTACTTAGTTAAATGCACTGTTAAAACTGGTCCTGAGCAAAAATCTGTAGGGAACCTGAAGTTCTTGCTTGAGTGACAGGTGTCATGCCATAGAAACAAAAATTTTTTAAAGTACTCTATTTAGAATAAATTTCATGCTGTAAGTGAAATAATTGAATGTAGAGCAATGTGTGATGTTGATAATCTTTTCATAGTTGCAGTAATCATGTTCAAATATTCACTACTGAGTAACTCTGCTTACTGGCCGAGGTGCTTTCATACTGTGAAATTAATCTTAAGCTGTCTTTCAAGCAAAAAGCAACATCTGCCCACTGTATCATGTGGCCCAAAAAAGACTCACTGGATTTGTAGTGGCCTGGCTGAAAATGGCAGATGGAGAAGAAGGTGACAGAAGATAAATCCTCTGTCAGACATCATTGTAAAAGGCTGTTTCTGGGCTGCATGTTTGCTTTGATTATGCAATATCTGCAATGCCTTCATCTGGTCTGGAACAGATGAAGAAAATACAGTTAGAGAGAGACAAAGCAATGCTTTTCTTTTTTGGAATACTTATTAGCTTTCTCTGTTTCTTTTCTATTTTTATAAAGGAGCTGGGAAAAGCCAAGAAACACCAAGAAATCAGAAATTTGAGGGAAAAGAGAACATAAATTTTTGTGTGCAGGCTTCTTTCTGAAAAATTGCAAGGGTTTTGCTAGAAAAAATTACAACAGGATTACTTCAAATGCATTGAAATGCTTAAAAATGTTCACTCTGCTAAGTATTTCAGCTGAGGTTATTTTATTTCCAAACTTGTAATACCAGTGCAGTTATGATACTTGAAGGCATTACCTCTGTGAGCCAGATGTGCTGTTAAATAGGAACAAAACGCTCATTTTCCAAGCTTCCTATCTAACCCCATCATTTTTTCCTGTGTTTGTGCTATAATGTATCTTCAATCATAATCTGTACAACTTTAACCTCCCTGAGCATATGGGAAGTGAGCTTCTCCCTTCCAAACTGGATGAGCTTGCTCACCTAATTCACTCCTGGCTGCAGAATCTGTAGATCTGACCAAGTGGGATTGTGGGAGAGAGTGGTAGGAGGGAGTGTGACTGCCCAGTCTGGTCTCAGCTTACAGTTACATGGATCTGCAAGCAGTCAAACTGCAGCCTTGCTGTTCCTCTTCATCACTGAACAGAGGTGAAACAGAGAAATATCATAGAATGGGTTGGCTTGGAAGGGACCTCAAAGATCATCCAGTTCCAACCCACCAGGCATGGTCAGGGACACCTTTGGCTAGACCAGGTTGCCCAGAGCCCCATCCAACCTGGCCTTGAACAATACCAGGGTTGGAGCATCAACAGCTTCTCTGGGCAACCTGTTCTGGTGCCTCATCACCCTCAGGGTCAAGAATTTCTTCATAATATCTAATCTAAACCCACCTTATTTTGGTTTAAAACCATTGTCCCTTGTTCTGTTGCTACAAGCTTTGGTAAAAAGTCCAGAAGCACAGTTGAGTTATTTTTACTGGTGTTACCTGTAACATCCTACTTGTGCGTAGAAACAAATCTTGTCAGCACAGAGCTATCTTTCCAAGATACTGTTCCATGAATTCAGTGTTTGTGATAGGACCTGTCTGTACTGCTGAGGTAATAGGTGACTTTTTAGTGTTATTAGTCTTGTTTGCCGGAGAGGTGCTGATGGTTGGGTGTTTTTACCTTATTCATCACAAGCATCATGATGTCTCTGCTTTGCAAAGTTATCTCTTCCCGAATTGTCAATTGCATTTATTGTATTTATGGTAACTCTGTTTTAGAAATGTTAAGTTGATGTGCCATATGACAAACTCACAAATGATTAACTGTCAGAAAATTCTGTGGCTTATTTGACTTGTTCACATTTAAAAAGGTTGTTTCTGATGACCACTGGAAGAGGTCCACATCCCAGGATGAAGAAAAGGCAGAGTCACAAAAGGTCACAACCAGGAAATGGGGCTCTGGAAAAAGATCCCGGCCCAGGCCTCTCTCAGACTATGGCCAAATGTCGATCCGAAGTTTCTCTATACCAGAAGATGCAGTTGCAGTGGAGTCTCAGAAGACAGACTGCATGGATGGAGAAAATCAGCCAGGACTGGCATCCGTTGGGTCTGTGATCCAAAGCAGTACTGTAGGCTACCACGGAGGGGGAAAAAGAAGACCCATCTCCGTGATAGGTGGGGTCAATTTCTATGGAGACGATCAAGCAGAAGAGAGAGAAAATCTGCTGACACAAGTAAGATAAACAGATGTGCTCTGCAAACTGCAAAAGACCCTTTCACTTCCTTGTCTCTGTCTTCAGCCTAGAAAATAGAATGGATGCTTCCTTCTCTTCCTTCCCTTTTGTCAAGCTGACACCGTGTACTTAGAATACTGCTTTCCTGGTCACTAATTACTTTGTCTTCTTGCTAAAAAACAATACAGCATGGAACAAACCTGATACTGACTTTGGGATAATCTTTTCTGTATTGTAAATTAGTCTGATTTCTTTCTTGGCATGGTCATTATGTCTCATGTTGGTCTATAAGGGCTCCTTTGTGTGTAAGACAGTTGTGTGTTTAGTCTCCTTACGCTGTGTTGGGCCTGAGGAACAGAGGAGTACAATCAAATGCAATAATGACACATTATTAATTGATCATTTCAAGTTGTCCAAAAGCAGGCCTGTTCAAAAACTGTGGCATTAACAGTGGTCAAAATCTTGGTTTTGGCATAGCAAAGTACTTAAAACTAATGAAGACATTGCTTGAGGAAATTGGTAATAAATTGGGAAGTTAATGAAATCAAGAATTTAAGAAAACTGGCAATATAAATACAATGTCTGTTCATGTACTACTAAATTGATCAGATGAAACAAAGGTTGGAAACCTGTAAGCAAGCTGTGTGTACTTGAGTAGTACCTATATTTGCTATCTCTGTTGGCTTAAGTAAAAGAGTGAGAAGTTAAAACTTCAGAAAGGTAAAAATTGCTCCTTTCTCCCTGGAGGTAGTGCTGAGCAAGCACAATGTGTAGAGGAACTCACTGTTGTGTTGGTGGTCATGGCCCCATCTTGCACTTGGTTGCAGAGCTTCAGGCTCACAGGCTTTCTTTTTCTTATAAGACTGCACTGGTCAGGCATTTTCCACTTTCCATGAAACCTGGAGGACCTCTGCCTAAAGCTGTTGTCAAGCTGATAAGGCAATAGAAAAAAGAAATAGTATTTGCATCCTCAAAAAATTTGGTTCTGATGGTTATTAATTGGATTTGAGTCCTCTTAGTCTTTCTCATGGCACTTCATCTCCTGCTGGTAAGTTTAGGGGTACTAAAGTGTTGAAACAGTGGCAGGATTTTAAGTTTCCTGTGAAAAACATTTTGTAACATGGACATTGTTACTGTATTTTGCACATTTTTTCTTTATAATTCCCTGATGAAAAAATGGATCTTGAAATGCAAAATCCCAGCTGAAGCACATGAACATTTTGCCCAGGCAAAGGCTTTAGTTTCAAATCCTGTGTAATTAAGATATTTTAAAATTGATGTTATCTCTTAACTTGGAGGAAAAAAAGAGGAAAATAATAATTATAAATTCTAGGCCATCTTACTCAAGAATAATAGATGGATTTCAGGGGATAGTAAGTACTGGCAACTTGCTGTACTGTGGAAGTGATTAAACACTCTCCAGGCCCTTCATTTAGCGCTGAAACCAGATTGATCTCTTTTCAAACCTTGTTCACATCAGTTTAATAGCAAAGGAACATGCATCAAGGCAGCTATTTGAGTTAACTCTTTCCGTGCTCCAGTGCTGCCATGAGGGCTTGGCTGGGGTTAAATGAGCACATTGCTGGGTCACTGTGGTCAAGACCAAAACTATGGAGCATTCCCAACAAGGGCACATTATTAAGCCAAATAAGGCTTAATACTCAGGACTGCCACTGAGTAAAGCACATCCATGTCTGTCTGGGGAAAGGATTTGGACTGAAGCCTTACAAAAAAATTTTAGTTGCCCAGAAATAAATAGCCTTTTTTGATTACTCAGCCAGTTATTTGCATACAGGAATTGCCATCACTTCTATTAGCTATTTGATACAACAGATCAGACTTTTCGTGGTGAAGGATCCTGGTGTACGATAAGGCACTTAGGAAATGAGGTTTAAAGATGAGGTTGTAGATAAGTCATATTCCATACACATTGAGGTTTTTGGCAGTCATAATAAAAAGCAAACTTTTAACTGGAATGTAAAAAAGGACTTAAGAAGCAGGAATATATGCGCTAGAAGTATTTTATGTGGGGCTGTCAAAGACTTCTCTTCATACTGGTGATTTTGTTTCTTTGAAGCTTCGAAAACCCATGGGAATATTTGAAAAGTATAAAGCTAATTCCTTCTTTGCTGTATTTTTTTTTGGTCTGACAGCTTAGGTGTCAGAAAACATTTTCAAACAATACTGTTACGGGTTTCGTAACAGAGTGTCAAGAGATAGTTCATTAAAAAACCATCCCTGATGTTTCAGATTACTTGATAGAAGAACAGTAACAACTGAACAATAAGAGAAGATCTAAAGACGAGTTCCTCTGAAGTTCATGTGCTGAGGCCTGGCTGTTTAATGTTGAATGCTTATGCAAGATCATTCAGCCTGGCTAATGTGGCATTGTTCAGGGGCAACATAAAATCAGATTCAATTTGCAAATAAAACAGGGGTAGGTTCTCCAATCATACTTTAACAAATGAATGATTTATCCAAAGAAAATGGCTTTGAGATAAAGTTGCAGTAAACTTAGTATTTCCCCTTTTTTATGAGACTCCTGGGAACTCAAAACAGAGCATCATTTAGACAATTATTATTGTCTTGTTTATTTTACTAACAAGCAATACATTTAACTGATGAAAGCAAAATCAACCACCTCTACGAGAAACCTGTTCCAGTGTTTTCCCATCCTCATCCTAGAAAGCCTTTTCATTAATCTAGATTGACCCTCCTTTAGATGAAGGCTATCCCCCCTTGTCCTATCACTACATGCCATTGTAAATAGTCCCTCTCCAGCTCTCTTGTAGGCCCCGTTGGGTTCTGAAGGGCCACAGTGAGGTCTTCCTGGAGCCTTCTCTTCTCCAGGCTGAACAACCCCAGCTCTCTCAGCCCAGTCTTCATAGGAGAGGTGCTCCCGCCTTCTGATTGTCCTCAAAAAAGAGTATTACAAGATGAAAATTATAGAGCATGTCTGACCACAACAGAAGGCTAAGGAATTTTTAATGTAACAACTGTAATGTAATCAAACTTGTTCTGTGATGCTGGTGGACATGGTATGCAGTGTTTAAGCAATGTCACTTCAATGTGGGGGATTTTACTGCCCGTGGAATTACCTGGACTATCTGGAGAAGCCTTACTTCATACCTGAGCTTTGCTCAGTTGGACGTGCCGGTAGCTTTATTAATACTGGATTTTCCTGTTTTCTCGGTAGCCTGTGACACGGCCACCCGTTCCAGCACACCAGGTGCCCCCGTACAAGGCTGTTTCAGCCAGGTTCCGGCCACTCACCTTCTCCCAAAGTACCCCCATCGGCCTGGACCGGGTGGGACGGAGGCGGCAGATGAGAACATCTCATGGTAAGATGAGCAAGTATTTTTAAGATCAGAAAGTCACACCCCAGGCTGAGCAAGAATTATAATATAGTATGGAACGCAAAAGGGTGCAAACCAACTCAGTGACAAAGTAATACCCAGCTAAGTTGCTTTGTTTTGTGAATTTCTTATTCGTAGCTGCTGTCCTCATGTAAAACGTTTTTTTCACTTCTGCTGTTTGACATTGCTATGGTTTAATTGTTCTGTGCCACTTACAATCCTGTATTTTCCACTCTCTATTCATGTACTTGCCTGAAGACAATAGATTATGAAAGAAGTAAGTTCAAATATGCTTGAGTTCATACCTGAACCCTAGCCACACCGCACCTGTATTTTTAATTTTCTGTTTGCTACGCTTTCAGCTTTACTTCAGCTTACTTTAAATAATTAAGCGGCTTCTTGGTGAGTGTAGTCCAACCAAGGCTCTGGTACATGAGGGACAGGTTCTTGGAAAAAATTGCCTTTTTGGAAGCACTGCCCTTTAACAGGCTCGCTGATTTGTCCTGGGTAATTTTGCTGTAATTGTTTACTCTTAGCATGCAATGCTATCTGGAGTTAATAGAAGTAGTCTATTAACTAGTCTAGTAGTAGTGGAACAATTTTTCACAGGTGGGACCAGGAGAACCTGGGTTAACACCATTTGTGTTCCTTCAGACACTGGCAAGAGTTGGAAATAAAAGCAAAATGTTCACTTTGTATCTTTCACTGTTAATAGTGAACAAAGCACTGTTGGGAACCTTCACCCTGAACGGTCTGGATCAAGGCTTCCCATGTTTAAAGCAGGAAACTTAACAAATAGCATTTTCAATGTTTACTAAAATTACATGTATGTTTACAAATCAATACTTGGCTTCTATGGTTCTTAGCTAAGTTTTAGCTGCAGTGATGTCCAAATTCTGCCAAAAATGCTTTAACTACAAATTAATTTACGTAAGAACATGTTAAAACTGAATCCTCCTGTCTTGAGTAGATAGAACATGACCGTTTTCTTCATGAGGTGCTCTTGAAGAAGCAGACTTGAGAATTTCTAACTATGGCAATGAGAGGGACTCACCCACGGAGATGAGCTCAGTTGGTTGGAGCATGGTGTTAATAATGCCAAGGCTGTGGGTTTGATCCCCATATGGGCCATTCACTTAAGGGTTAGACTTGATGATCCTTGTGGGTCCCTTCCAACCCAGAATATTCTGTGATACATTATTGTGCTGGTTTAGACAGCTGGTTTAGGGAACTAAACTCCCAAATAAGCCACTCCCTTTCCGCCTGCCCCTTCCAGTAACGAAGGGACAATAAGGAGAAATTACGAGAGAACAATTTACTAAAATCACAATGATAGCAGTATTAATAGCAAAAAGTGTGCAAAAAGAAGGTGCCCTACCCACAAAAAAGGGCATTTACCACCATGAAAAAAACCCCAACACTTCCTGAAGTCAGTGCCTGGTGTGGTCTCCAGACAAGGGCAATGTAATCACTGTTCCTGCATCTGGGCCACGAGGTATTTGGGACACAAAGGCAATACGTCGAGGAGAGCTTTGGCTGCTTGGTGTTCTCCCCTACCCCAGTCCGACAACAACGAAGGACTAGGACAAGCAATCCCTCGGAATCTCGATCATCACGTTGTGCCCTGCCACCACCTCAGACCACTCCGCTTTGCTGGTTGGATTCTGCACAGCTGCCTCTGGCACTGGCACGGCTCTGCCCAGCTTGGCTCAGTCCCGCACAGCTGCCTCTGGCACCGGTGCTGCTGCACTCAGGCTCTTCTGGGGCTTGGGCTCCGTGTGGCTCAGTTGGGCTCAGCTCCATGCCGCTGCCTCTCTCTTGCTTTTTGTTTCTTGGGAGAGGTATCTCAGACTCATCGTTGCTGTCCTTCAGCACTGTCTCTTGAAGCCATTACTTGAAGGAATGGGAAAGGGACCAACAGTGGTGGAGAGGGTCTGGGTCCACTTGGCTGATCCCAATACCTTCTCCCTGAAGAGATCCAGCAAGATGGCAAACTTCAGTTTCCTGTGCCCAGCTTTTCCTGCCGAAACCACGCCCCCAGCGGTGATGTGGGTGTTATGGAATAAACAGTGCTAAAAGCTCCACCCCCTCTTCTCTCTAACTGGGCCTATTATATACACTCCATTTGTATTTTCCTTTTTTTTTAATATTGTAGTAGAATATTGGGAACTGCTTTAAAAGCCATGTCTGGAGTGTGTTCTGCTGTATGCATCTTAGTACAGTTAATGATCCAGATCAGGCACTGAGGTAAATTAGACATTGAATGCTGTGACTCTTGCTGAGATTATGTGATGTCTCAGTCCCTGATTCCAGAAGGACCACTCACAAAATAAGATCTGCCGTAAGGCAGTTTGGGGAAAAAAGAGGCTCTTTTATTATCACAGAGTAGGAATTATTTTTTCTATTTTTAGTTAGCCTTTCCAATTCATGTTTGGAAACCACATGAAATAGTATTAGTTACCTAGACAACTGCCTGGGAATAATATCTTTCCAGGTATTTAGCTTTTGAATAACTAGTTTCCTAAACATAAGCATCTGGATGACAAATACACAAACCAAAGATTTCTGCCCCTTTTCAGGACAATGAAGTCAAAGCAACCTTGATTATGTTAGATGTGGCTTTTATGAGACCTTACAATAAACACAGACGTGGAGCAGGAAAAGTTTCTGAAAGCAAAGCTCTGAAGGCAAGTGGGGAATATCGAGGACTTCACAGCTTGAAAGCAGTTGCAAAGATCTGTTAAGTAGCTCCAGAAGAAAATATTAGAGTGACTAGTGTCAGACATTCTGATCTCTTTCCTTTTTTCTCTTAAATCACAAGGCATTTCCTTGTCTTTGAACATGTGAGAGTTTTTTGTTTGCTCATGCACAGTGAAATTTGATAGCACAATAGCCCTTTATTATAGAAAGTAATTCTAAACCCAAGCACTGAAAACCAGTGGTATCTTATTTTAGTTACTTCTATAGCCTAATACATCACATGCCTTCTTCTTATAGCAATGGCAGATAAAAGGGGAGGTAAATTTTTAGAAAAATAGATGTTAGAAGACAGTGAATCGTCATCTGTAGGAAACAGAATCAGACAACACAAGGGCACCTTCCCTTGAGATGAACATTGCTACTCTTGTGCTTAAAGGGTTACAAGTTTTAAATTATATATAACAGGTTGCCTATTCGTCACTGCAGAGCAATTTTTGTAAGCATCTTAAAAACTAACCCATCTTTTTTGCGTATTTTTTGTGTGGGAGTAGAATTTGGCCTGTGTGGAGCACAGCTTGGGAATGACTCAGGAGAGTGGTTGGTTTTCTTAAGGAGAGAGCTCATGAGTGGAATCAAATGTTCAGTGTCCGCATGAATGATGTGGGAAGGGAGGTATAAAATGAAATGGTAATTCTTGCTGGTGTGCTAATTATTCACAATAGTAAAAGTGAGACACAAGGCACTGCACTGGCACCAGGTGTTGGTAAAGGCAAGGTAACACATGTGGAGGAGAAAAAGCCTGATGTGCTTGCAGAAGGGACTTTGAACTGGATATTGTCATTCAGGAACAGATCTTGTGATCTTAACAGACATTTAAAGAGTCAGTGCAGTGCATAGTAACAGTCAAAACAGTAAATAAAAGGGCAGGAGTTAGTAAGAAATGAATAGAGAACAAGACAGAAGGCCCAATTGTGCCAGTGGTGTGTGTGGGGGCCATCTCCCTGTTCCTTTCCATCCCAAAAGGCATTTTTTACAGGGGACAATACAGAGAAAAGCAGAAGGACAAGAAAATTGACTCAGTGTGTGTCTCTAGCAGGAGTGATTAATGTCGCTTGGGCTCTGCAACATGGTAAAAAGGACAATAGGAGAATAAAAATCTGTTTGGCATGGAAAAATGAACAGATAATAGTTATTGTTTCCAATAATTGAAGAACTAAAGGCCACCAAATGAAATCACCAGAGAGCAAGCTCAAAATGAAAGATAGTTTTCACACTCTATAAAATCAAACTATAAAACTAATTGCTACACATTATATTTCACATCCCAACAGTTTAAAAAATTCAGAAAGTGGTTTGAAAAGTCCAGTTCATTAAACACAAAGATATAATTTCTGCCCCAGGAGGGATCTGACTGATCTGCAGATAACTGGAATTTAGAAAAGTACATCAGAAAAATGCTATCACACGCCTCATCTATTTTTATGTTCCTCCCTGGGCATCTGCTACTGGCTGCTGTCAGAGAAGTGGTTGGGGGTGACCTGTGGTCTGCCCCAGGGTGGAGGGTTGTATGATACCAGAGTGTATCTAGAACTGAATTTTCTTGAGGCAGATAAACTAGCTTTTAGTATTTTAGTAAGTGCTACCAGCAGCCTTTTCAGAGTTCCCTGTGCAGTGGCTAAGCCAGCTCAGCATGCGTTTGGACAAGGTCACTGTGGACTTGCCACAACAAAGGACAGCCTGCGCCTCCTCCTGTCCCTGGCTGATCTACAAAGAAATGAACCCACCACCACCTCACCCCAAATTAGTACTTTTGTGGTGGTTCAGTTTGTGGCTGCACAGTTGCCAGATGTGCTCATGCAAAGGAGGGAGAGCAGACCCCCCTCCATCCCAGCAGCATCCCACTGTGGCATTAGGTTAGTCATTGGTCAAAAGCACACAGTCTGTTCTTTTCTGCAAAAATCAGACCAAAAGATTTTCAGGTTGTTTTTCAGAGATTGTTTTTAAAGTCTCTTGTAAAAGAGCTGTATGAAGTTTGATCTGGTTTTCCTTTGGCAGTTGAACTCTTTTTTCCCTGGTGAGCAGGGGTTTGACATGGCAAAGAGCTTGTGCTCTGGCTGATTAAAAGTGTGAAGTTTTCACTTGCAGGTGCCAGGATCATCAGCACTTCTGTGTCATCAGTGTCACTTCTGTTTGCCGGCTTGCTTTTTTCTAATGGCTTGTGCCAAGAAAAATGCTGTCTATGAAGATCTTTTGTAGTAGCTTGTTTTTGTTGTGCTATCCAACTAGAGTCCTTGCAGCAAGAAATAATAGGGAAGATAATTTCTGTCAGTCTTCCATTCAGTGCAGCACAAACAGGATTTTTGCAGGAAGATGGCATTAATATTTCAGGGCGATGTTTAGCCTTTCCTTCTCTGTCTGAGGCAGTGCTTGGGAAAACCATGTGATTTCAGTGGGTGTTGTGAAGTTGCTGTGTGCAGAAATGGCTCCAGGGTTTTGTGAACACATCCCTGGAGAAGGCAGTCCCCAGTCACAGGACAGGCTCAGCTGAGCAACAGTTTGCAGGTAAAGAAGAAGCCATAAAGTTTATGGGGCTTTCCAAACTGTAAGTGTAGTGCTGTGTACAGACATAGGTTGCAGCAGGCTTTGCACTCTTGTGATGGGAGCAGCTCCTGCCTTTGCTTCCAGTGCATGGACTGATCCAGCTTCACTGTGGGAGGACACAGATGCAAGTGTGGTGAACGCTGGTCCGTGGTGAATGAATGAGGCTGTGCTCTGGCTAGGTCAGACCCAGAGACAGATGGATAGTTTGAGTGCTTTGCTGCTTCGTTCCCTATTTTATGGAGCAGCTGGATTAAGTTTGTAGTTTCAGTGAGAAAATGTCTCCCTCCTCCCCTGTTTTCCTGGGAGCAGTCTGCTGCAGCCTTAACACTTGTGCTGCTTGTGCCCTAAATAATGATACAGTGTTTGCCTGTGAAGCAAGAGAAATTGTACAAAAATACCTTAATTGTTTACTTCTACTGGAATTTTAACTGGTATAGTATGACAAAGACAGACCGATACTCTGAACAGTGTTGTAATACAAGGAACTCCCAACTCCCATCCAAATCATCTCTCCCTCTGGATTGCAGTCATTTGAATATAGATTGAAATCGCATTTAGCTGCTTTAATGAAAAACAAATGCACTCCCTGGCTCGCTGTGTTCGCGATGTTCAGGCTCTGTGGGAGCGGTCTGGGCGGCTGCAGGCGCAGCGCGGCCAGGGCCAGGCAGCCAGGTTTTTGTTTCTTTTCTGGAACTTCCTCCCTAAGGGCACCCCATGATGTCAGAGAGCCGGGAGCTCGCAGCAGCCGGGCTGAGCGGCTGAGTGCGCTGCTGGCAGTTCCCAGCCGGGCTCGGCCTCGGAGGCACCGCCGGCAGCGGAAGGCAGCGAGCCGGCTGTTCCTCCGAGCTGTGGCTAGCTCAGAGCCTCTTGTGATCCTCCACCAACCCTGTAGGACTGAGCATCATCACCTGTTAGAGGTCTGACGGCAGCATGGTAGCCAGGGGGGCAATGGCACGTTTTTGGAGTCTGGAGAGCCTTCAGATGGGTACGTGTGAGTAGAACATGCTCTTGCTTTTTTCACGGTGTTTTTTGATTGAACTGATAAATGGTGGAAGCCTGACTCTGATGACACTTACTCTGTGTCATCCATGGGAACCTGCAGTACTGGTGAAAAGCTGCTAGGAGGTCTGCATCAGTCCCAGGCTGTCTTTTTAGTTTTTTGCCTCCCGTTGGTGCAACCGGGAAAGCACACCCCTCCCTCCGGTATTTCTGTCTGTATACAATAGAGGAAAAGATGCAGAATGCAAGCGACCGATTTCACTTGATTCTACCCTACAGAGTCAATGTAAACTTGTTGATTTGGTACAGAGTAACAAACAGCTTTCTGTCCCAAAATTGTAGTTATTTTTTGTCTGGAGCCAAATGAATTAGGTAATTTTCATGTGCCATTATTACTGGAACAACCCCACAGGCAGTACTGATAGTACAGTGGAAATGTATAAAGGATCACTGGGATTAATTTTTTGGATGTTGCCTTATAAGATAAAAAATTGATTTAATGAAACATTTATTTGCAGATTTTTTTAATAAAGCATTCTGAGTAAGTTTCACAAGATGTATTTTAAAAGTTTATCAGTGCTCAGATTAATAAGTTTGTAGGGAAAAAAAACTTGATTTTTTAAATAGGGGTTCTGCATCCTCCGTGCTTAGGCAGATTATGTGAATGTATATTTAAAATGCTAGGGAGTAGAACAGAATGGTCAAATAGCCATGTTCTGTTGTATCAAGACTATGCCATATTTTTCCATATTTAATGGAAAGAAAAATCTTGCAAGTTTTTCAGTGAATCTGTGTGATGATCTGCTTTGATCTCTCTGGCAAATTAATGCTCAGATGAGCAAAGATGCTAGTGATGGTATGCGTGCCCTGAGGAGGGGGTTGCAGTATTTCTCCCTATAAGGTAAATAGCAGATGGCAGCAGAGTGCCTGGTGGTAGTGGGTACGTGGAGTAAAGCCAGGAGTTGTCTCTTTGCGACTCTCACCCATCCGGAGCCCAGAGCTCAGCAGACAGGCAGAACCCAGGTTTGAAGCAGAGTAGAGAAGAGGCAGTGTCAGGGTCCTGCTGCTCAGCTTTGCTGCTTGTTGGAATTGGCAGGTTCAGTAATTCTGCTTAAAGGTCCCTTCCCAGGCACTCAGGAGTAAGAGCTGCTCTGTTGGCTGTGTGGCAACTTACCTGGGACACACTAACCTTAAGCAGAGGAGTTCAGTGCTAGTAGCCTATTCTGAATTTTACTTTTTACTTTTTAATGCCTTTCTGAGCATTGTATGATCTTCAGACTCTCTAGTTCACAGCTTGGGCTTGCCATAGGAATAAATCTTTAGGAATAAATTAACAAGGACCAGAAAGTGCACTCAGGCATGGGGCCACTGGTCATGAATGCTTCTTGATCCCGGGTGGTTTGAACATTACAGGCAAACTCACTTGGACGAGGTCCAGCACTGAGTGGTGTGGGTGTCAGTCAGTCAGTCAGACTTGTTCTGAGGTCAGCCCCCGGTTCTCTTCTCTGCCAGGGCGGAGGTGATGGCCAAAGGGATCTGTCACCCAGTGGTGTACCCCAAATGGGTTTTAAAGATTTATACACTAACAGTGTTTCTCCTGGCTTCTGTGGCTGTGTAATAAGATGAAGCTGATTTTAGTCCTGGCCTCTCTTTCTGTACAAAGCTGCCTCTTTGGTCAAAAAACGTACAATTGTCAAACTAAGAAACTTTTGTGATTTGGGACAATTAGAACAGGTTTTTCATAAGGGCTATTCCACCGTGCCCAGTCTGGACTCCCTGTCCCCTTGAGCCTTGCTGCTGCCAGAGCCTCCCCAGTGCATGGGAGAGGTGGCAGCAGCTGGGGCTTCATGGGGGCTGCCCACCCCTCTCGTGGGTGGGTGGGCACGGAACCATTGGGTCTTTATGTTCCTGCAGGGGATGTGACGGTGTGAGGGCACCCAGCCTGGGGGTGACAGTGTCCCCACTGACTGCTGGGGGCTGCTGGAGCTCTCTCATCTGCCACCTGGGAAATGGCATCAGGGTCTCCCTTCTGGTACAGGTGATTTGAGGTTTCCTCTGGTAAAAAATAAGTAAGGCATTGTAGTTCTGGTTTTTTCATACAAAAGTTTCTCAGTTTTATCAGGTGCTAAATGAGAACGTTCTGAAGAAGAGTAAAACATATTTAATGACGGAAAGGTGGTTTTCCTGACAGCTATGCTGCCCTCTACTTCTGCTGTTATTGTTTTATTCGTGACAACAAAGGCAATTTCTCAGCAATTCCTCTTGCATTGTTGTTTTTCTTTGAATCATAAAAATGATGAAGCAAACAGCTGTTGCACTTTTGTTTTAGTTGCTGCAGATGGTGGGACTGAATCTTCAGCCTTAGTGGATGACAATGGCAGTGAGGAAGATTACAGCTACGAGGAGCTCTGCCAAGCTGCTCCCAGGTACCTGCAGCCCGGAGGCGAACAGCTAGCAATTAATGAGGTAATGTCCGGGGCTTTGCCTTGCTGGAATGATGGGATGGGGAGGGCAGGGACAGGGATGGGGGATGTGGAGGAATGTTTTCCACAGATCTGAGATTTCATAGTCATAAAAAATTCAATGGCAGTAGCTAGTTTCTTTGGGAAGCATTTTTGTTTGTTCAGTGTATGCATAGATTTCTGAAAATCTTAAATTTTATTTTTATCCTGTAGTAGTAGGCACTCCAGTGAGCTATTTTGATCTCTTTGTTGTTTAAAAACACTTCATAGTTTATCTTCTGTCCTTCACAATCTCATTTTCTTCCTATCTTAGCTGATAAGCGATGGCACCATCGTCTATGCAGAGGCTCTCTGGGACCATGTCACTATGGATGATCAAGAGCTGGGCTTCAAAGCTGGAGATGTCATTAGAGTGCTAGAAGCTTCCAACAAAGACTGGTGGTGGGGAAGAAATGAGGACAAGGAAGCCTGGTTTCCAGCTAGCTTTGTCAGGGTGAGTAACTCTTTTGCTTCCTGCTTTGGCACCATTGCAAGATTCCTAGCAGAGTGCAACAGTTGTCATGGCATTACATTTCATACCTGATCCTCAACATGTTTGTAGCTGAACATCAGTGGTGTAACTCCTAATGAGTTCACAAGGAAAAAAGCAGTAGAGAATCACACCCTAAGGTCCCTTAGCTCCTCTGACAACTTTTACTCTGTCTTCTTCCTTTGTTTGGTCCCTTTATAACCAAAGGAATTTCTCAAGCAGAGATTACAAGAGCAGAAAGCTCAACCAGAAGTCATCAGTGTATACAGAGAGGACACAACAGTTCTCAAAAGGGGCGGGGGAGAGCTATGCTGCAGGGATTTCTTGGTAAAATAGGGCTTAACTTATTATCAGTGACATTGTGTAGAAATCTGGTTCACAGTCTGAACTCTGCAGTCAGAACTCACCCAGATTAATTACGGTGTAACTCTCAGCTGGTATAAAATTGAAGTATGTTCTAGAAAGTAATTTGAACTACCTTTTGAGAACCTTTAGTGAAGCTTGGGCACACTGCATGAAGTACCACATACACAAAGTGCAGCAGGTGGTTCCTCCCTTTCCCTTCCTAGATCTCTAGACAACATGGGCAATCAGACAGAAGTCAAAAAATGAGGTGCTGCTATCTACATTGTACAGATGGGGTAGAGGGAAGCTATTTAAAAGTGGTTGGGTGTTTACTTTTGTAATTTATACCTCTATGCTAACTTGGCCAAACACATCAACTGTTAGTAAGGGTCAGAAATAAGCTTAACTCTGAAAAGTACATGGACAGCACAACATGGTCTGTCTCAAATACTGTGAGTAGAAAGCCATATATTTAACCAGACAGAAATCTCAACACTTTATTTGAATATGCAGTGAGTACAATAAGACCCCCTCTATAAGGTAAGAATGGGAACATTTATGTATCCACTCTTCTCTTAAGTATAAGAAGTTTGTAACAGTTTTACCACATTTTGTGAAACTTTCTGCTTCACTCTAATTGCTTTGTTTGTTCTGGCTGCAGCTGCGAGTTAATCAGGAAGAAGTGCCAGAAAATTGTAGTAATATCCAGGACGAAGAACAAGATTCAAATATTAGCAAGCATCGCCAGAAAATAGCTGAAAACAGGGATCAGATGAGAACCAACGTTATACAGGAAATTATGAAAACAGAACGAGTCTATATCAAGCATCTCAAGGACATCTGTGAGGTACTTGCTTTAACCTGAGGACGTTCTGCTGACCTAATGAGAACAAATCAATCCATATAAGTTGAGAACCACAGTGGTTTCTCATATCAAAATACTCCCAATTGTGCTTCTGAGGCTGTCAGTCAGATCCTTATTTCCTTTTACGGCTTTCCTCTCTGATGACTGCCATGAGCCATTGCTTCCTTTCTTTTAAAAAACTTCCATTTTTGACAGCGAAAAAGTGTCTCTCTGATTGCTATTTCCATAATAAATGGGAGAAGGAAGTCCAGTTTATTTAGAGCTTTTTACTACTTTATATAGAAAACCTTGAAGAACTGTAATAAAATAATTTACAGTTCAGTGATAAAACTTCTTGAAAGTAACTTGGAGAGAGTATTTACTGAGTGGTTTTTTTTTTCTGTTTTCTTGAGCAAGGAGATTTTTACTGGATGCTTAGCAGCTATGAAGAAATCTAAAGGTGTTTTTTATCTACCTTGCTTGTTTGAGCCATAAAATGGGGGTGGTTTTCTGGTTTTTTTCTCAATATTTGTTGGAGGCGCACACTTGGACAAGAAGCTTCTTAATACTTTTCACTGAAGTTTGCCTCTTTTGATGTGGGTTGTGATGCATTTGACCTGTATTTGACTTGTCTTTGTGGTTTGCATCTGGAATGGTGCTAAGCAACCTACGAATATATTCTTTGTACCCTTAGTTTGCTAGGTCTGTCCTTGTATTTGTCATGCTGTTATCCTTTAGTCCACCACTTACCATTAGATTATTTCATGCACAGCAAAGTAGACAAGGCAACCGTGGGTTTTGATTTTTTTTTACTTTCATTTTTAGGTCAAAAAATTGGTTACTAATTGGCTTATTTTAAAACATTAAATGTAAATTTTGTCATTTATACTCATTGTTTACTTAAGCTAGTAAGATTGATTGTGTGCATGAAAGATCAGGGAAGAATTTATATGCTCAGCTATGTTGCTGCCATGGTTAGCTGAATTCTAGGACATGCCTCTCATATTTTACTGACCTGTTAAGACTTCGACAGATATTAATGAATCAATTTTCTCTAATGCATATATTCTATACCTCTTTTTAAAAATCTCGCAAGCCTCTGAGTCTAGTACAAGAGAGCAAGCACGCATTTTCCAAGAAGAGAAGCAATGTGCCATGTGCAACATGTGGGGTAGAGATGGTCTGCTGTCCTCAGAGTGAATCTGTAGGGTGGTGCAAGTAGGACTTAAGGCTGAAAATACACTCAAGTAAGACTAAGCCAGAAAAGCTACACAGATAGTAACCCAAATTTGCAAGCTCAGCCCTAGAATGAATCACTAAGGCTGATTGTGGCCAGCATCATAAAGCTGGAGTGTACCTATAAAACATGTTTTACATCCAAGAAGTGTCTGCAGTCCACATTACAGCAGCCGCACGGGAATTAGCTTTCCTTGTTGGTACAGGAGGAAATGTGGTAGCTGGCTTGCAGCATAGCCACTGCACTGCTCTCAATATTCATAACAGTGCCAGCAATATCCAGTGTTGCTTCCTGGTAAACCTCACCAGAGCAACTGCAAGGCTATTTCAGCTGTCTGCTCCCAAATCTATTTGGAGGAGGCCTGCCTGGCAGCAGACAAATCGAGGAGGCTGGCAGATAGCCCCTATCACATCAGTGAACCTTTGCACTCCCTGAACCCTGGTGCCATAACTGCTGTGAGACTGAGCACGGCACCTATTCCTGGAGGTCAGTCCCTGCATTGTATTCTTACACTCAGGACGTTCCCTGGTTCATTTGGGGTACCTGGAGACAGGAGCTGGACCCCAAGAATCCATGTGTGAACATCTCAGATGCAAATCTGAGCTTGTGCTTCTGTGTGTGTGTGGCTGGGAAACCACTCCCCTGCCTGTAGACCACAGGGGTCTTGCCAGCTCAAATGATTTTGTTCAGGGTAGGACCTGTCTCACGTCCTCAGACTAAGGAGTGTTTTTTATTTCATTTCAGGGTTACATTCGGCAGTGTCGCAAACATACAGGAATGTTCACCACAGCTCAGTTAAGCACCATTTTTGGAAATATTGAAGATATTTACAAGTTCCAAAGGAAGTTTCTGAAGGATCTCGAGAAACAGTACAACAAAGAGGAACCTCATCTAAGTGAAATAGGGTCATGTTTTCTTCAACATGTAGGTTGAAAAGGTTGATTTTATTTATGAAATTAACAAAATACAGTAATAAAAAGCCAAGTTACCGTATTAGGAGGGGATTTTAGTAACAAATGCTTCTTAAATACTAAACTGGCAGCATTTTAGCATGTAAAGTAACTTGTAACTAATTAAATATTTGTTTTAGATTTCTCCTCATCTTTAGCAATCGTAATTTTGTAAACAGTTTTAAGTTTCCTTGTCAAAACTGTAATGTTTACAGATGAGCTGGATTATTTGCAGTGATCTCCTATTCAGCATGCAAAAACTTCATAAAGACATTAAGGAAGGTAGGTAGTAGGAAAATAGGCTGTGAGTTCTTGATAGACACTTGCTAAGCCTATAGCTGTCTTCCCCAAAGAAAAATACTTCGTAAAGTGGGTTTGATTATCCTGACTCAAGAGGAGACCTTTATTTCTGTGTTCTGACAAAGGAGGGTACATAGTTTTGACAGCTACAAAGTAGATTTCCGCATACTTTCAAGGCTGATCAGCCTGGAAGCAATATAGGAAATGGATTACTTAAGCTAATTATATATAATAGATGTTACAAAAATAGCTTTTCTCCTTTATAGAAAAATACTTTAGTAAAGCTGTAACATTGGTTTGGTTTTTTTTTATAGCAAGAAGGCTTTGCTATTTACTCAGAGTATTGTAACAATCATCCCAGTGCCTGCATTGAACTCTCCAAACTAATGAAGCAGGGCAAATACCGCCACTTCTTTGAGGCCTGTCGCTTGCTTCAGCAGATGATTGACATTGCCATCGATGGTTTTCTTCTCACACCTGTTCAGAAGATCTGCAAATACCCTCTGCAGCTTGCAGAGTTGCTCAAATACACCACTCAGGAGCACAGGTGAGAGAACTAAAATAACAAATTCTGTCATAGTAGTAACACCAAAAAGAAAACTCAAGTTTTCTGTGTGACACAACACTGAAGCTTTTGAGATCAGGAACAAAACTGCCATGGACCACGATAGACAGGGCATCTTGGAACCATCACAGACAGTAACAAAAACAGTATCTGAAAATGCAGCACAGGGGACAGAGAGAATGCAAGATAGAATGAGGAGTAAGTCAAAGAGGGAGAAGGAAAAGAAGACAGTGCTGAAATAGGATGCAGGGAGGAATGTGTAATTCAGAGTGCAAAAAAAGGCCAATGTGTCAAAGAAATCAAGGAGAAGGAAATCCAAAGAAGAAGAGGGGAAGACTCATAAAGGTTATGGATGTAAGAAAAAGTAAAGAACGCCTTAGAAAGAGAACACAACCTGAGCAAGTTTCGAGGTAATTTTTTTTAGAAACTTAGTAGTAATAAACATTGCCTTAGTTGCAGTAAAGTCCAGATATTAGATTTTCAGTTGGCATAAATAAAAATTGAAGTTGCAGATTATTAGCTTTCCTGGTATACCCCTGCGCTGATTAAATCTGACTAAATTAAGATTTTATCTATAAGTGTCTGTCTTTTTACCTTGTATAATTGCAAGAAAAATATTCCATTGTGACCCCTGTGCTCAAAGTCCAAATGAAGCCTGAGGCAATGCTTCCTTGGCCAAAGTCATTACTTTAACCTTGAGAAAACTCCCCTTGGAGACCGCTGGATTTTTGCCAGCGGCAAAATACAAGGTGTGTGAAGTACTGACATTTAGATGTGAAATGCCTCTATTGAGTTCTGTGACTACCTGGGAAGTGCTGTAATAACAATTACTAACAAGAGTTTCTCTCACTGCTACTAATTTTAGAAAGGTTATTCTGTGAGCTATTAAACCTGCAGATAAAGTGACAGTGAGGTCTTGCCACCTTCCACTCATAGTACCTCTTCTCCTCTTGTGTGGCACAGCATCCAGAGATGCCTTCAAGCACAGAGAGGCACCCACTGTGCAGAGATGCTCACAAACAGGCAGACCTACACCCACACGGAGCTTTGGGAAAGCTCCAGCCAGCTGGGGATTTTTGGTAGCATTTTGTTTTCATTAAAAAAATGAAGTTCCAGTATGCACAGCCTGCTGTGAAGGCCACAGGTTATGTAGCAAGTGTGGAATAAATACTCACCAACAGAGAAAAAAGGAACTGAGATAAGTAAGAGCAAGTGTAGTGGTATGGATATCATGTGGTCACCCTGTGGGACGTCTCCCTGACGTTAGTAGGATCCTGTTATTGTTAATCTCACTTTTTGTATTCAGTGTGGCAGAATAGAGTATCCACAGATATAAATAAAGAGGAGAGAATGCCCACATTCAGAAGGGAAGCGCATCCATCAGCAGCAGCTGATGAAAATTGGAACTGAGACAGAAGCAGATAAAAAGGACAGCAAGGCTAACCCCTTGGCAGGATTTATTTCTGGTTCATGCTGTTTTCTGCCTCTGGCTCCCTTTTCTGTGAGAGGCATTCTGATAAAAGAGGAAAAGCAGCTGCTCTGCTGGGACTGCTAAGGCAAGAAATACGTCTCTTCCCTTCTCTCTCCTGAGAGACTCCATTTGAGGAAGGTGATGGAGTGGTGGATGCTATACAGAGGGGAAAAAAAGCCTGCTGCAGCTTGAGGAGATTCATGGGCGTGTTGGGAGCTCAGGAAAGGAGGGGAGCAGAGCATTGGAAGAAGGACAGGAGGATTGGCCTGAGTTGATTGCATTAGTCCCAAAGCAGGAAGAGGAAGGTGGCCATCATGCTTCTCACACATTTCTCCCATGGAAATGGGATGTTTTCTTCATATTGTCTCCTTTAAGTCCCCTCTCTGGTGCCCCTGTTTTGTGTTCCTCTCTCGCCCTCTGGGGGGATGCTTTCAGGTTTTTTCCTGTCTGCCTAGCATTCCCCATTTGTGTTCATTGACCCAGCCATTGGGAACAAGAAGGATAAAATACGGTTATTAAACATGATTAAATGAATGCCTTTCCAAAAAAATCCCACTAAAGTCTTGCTTAAAAACACAGTCCTTTGGTGAAATACAGCTACCACTGAGGTCAGTGGGAGTTCTATCATTGTTTTCAGTAGAGACAGTGTTGCAGTTCATTAATCTATCTCCTCTGCCTCCTTCCACCAGTCTAATAATTTGCTCCTGGACAAGCCCAGCAGCACAGCAGCACTGAATTGTACAGGCTACTGTGTGGGGTTTGGGATAGTGGGAATCAGTATTTAAGTACCTGAGTAGAGGGATAAATGGATAATGTGGGCTAGTACTGCAAGCCCTGTGGTTGCATCATGTCCGTGGTTTGTGATTGCATCACGTCCATTGTATAAGTGATCTTTGAAACTTGCCTACATTTCACAGTGATTATAGCAACATAAAAGCTGCATATGAGGCCATGAAGAATGTGGCATGCCTGATCAACGAGCGAAAACGGAGACTAGAAAGCATAGACAAGATTGCACGTTGGCAAGTCTCTATCGTAGACTGGGAGGTGAGTGTCAGTCTGTGCCTTTTCTGGGCAAAGGTACTGTGTACAATACTTGATGTCCCCTGCAGGATGGGTCTTTCTGCGTAGGTGGTTGTTTATGGTGTCTACTTTTCAAGTGGTCATTGCTCAGTTAAAAGTCCAGTTGCTTCACTTGCAATGTTTCTGTTACTGATTAACCTTGTTTATAGTTCAGGAAGAGCAGCTTGTATTAACATGGACAGATGAGATGACAAAATGGATTTTTAAAAAATGCTAGACCTGTTGAATCTCATTTGGAATTTTGGTAGTTCTGTCAGAATGGAAACCTGTTTCACTGACTTAAATGTTTCCCTCTGTTTATGCAGAAATAAAGTAGAGCAGAACCACATTGACTGAGTTTACCTCTATGACATTATTTATATTGTGTGACGTTTTCAAATCTAGTAATAAAAACACAAGAAAAGTGAGTGAACTTAAGACTTGATTATAGAGTGAGACTGGTTAGACACACAGTAAGATCTTAAAATATTATTTACTTACTACGTATCTCTGTATCTCTATATCTGTCTTCCTAGGGACCAGATGTGTTAGCCAGAAGCTCAGAACTGATCCACTCAGGAGAACTGACCAAAATATCAAAACAAGGCAAAAGCCAGCAGAGGACTTTCTTCCTGTTTGACCATCAGCTTGTCTTCTGTAAGAAAGACTTGCTGAGAAGGGACATCTTGTATTACAAGGATCGTATTGACATGGACGAGATGGAAATTGTGGACACCGAAGATGGCAGAGATAAAGACTTTAACATTAATGTTAAGAATGCTTTTAAGATAATAAACAGAACAACAGAAGAGATTCATTTGTTCTGTGCGAAAAAACAGGAGGATAAAAAGAGATGGATGGAGGCTTGTGAAAGTGAAAGGCGAAGAGTTCGAGAAGACAAGGAAATGGGTGAGTGGAACAATTTCCTCTCTAAACAGTGGTTAAAACAAACTTGCTTGTACAGTTCTTAAGTTTTGCGCAGATGTACACTCTGTCTTCTTGAGCTGGTGTCCCTTTCTTACTTGACATGGTGTTCAGCTGTGTGAGTGAAGCCTGTTCAGGTGTGTTTGCCCTGTCACTGTGGGCCAAAGGGCCAGGGCAGGTAGCATCACCCATATGATTCTAGGGCATTATAGAGTAGAATGAGAGATGAGATATGACAAGATGCAATTCACAAAGACTGATCAATAATAAAAACCCATCTAAAGTCCTAGCACTTTTGTATGAGCAATTGGCCAAAAATATCTGTTTGTAAAGGACACTTTTTTACAAAGCCAAACAGCAATAATTGTGGATTTATACTGTCTGTCATATAGTGGGGCCTCCTGTGTCAGGAGGCCTGTGCAGTTGTATGGTGTCATTAATTACAGACCCAGCAACAGCACCATTGGGCAGTGCACAGAGAAATTAAGCCAAACCTTGAGTGAGCAGGAAAAAAGATAGTAAATCCTAGGACCAGTTTTAGACCTGCAGCCTGTGGGACACTCTAAAGACAGTGTGTCTTCTGTGTCAATGTATAGTTAGGATTGCTTTTTTGGTTTTGCATCGTTTCATGCTTCCTTTAAGATCAGTGACAAAAGCTCCAACAAAATTTCATTGGCAAAACATACACAAGGAAAGCAGCGACACTAATTAAAAAAAAAAGAAAACTCTTTCCAGTATTTCTAAAAAGTCATGTTAGTGCATCTGTGTGTGTTGGCTGCATGAGAACTCATTTTCAATAACACTCTTGAGGCTAAGGCTTTGGATTGACATCAGGTTAACACTGGAAGTGCAGTGAAGTGGATGGTACAAGTCAGAAATTATTAAAACTTAAACAAGATGCCAAATCTTATATTCCATGTTCATGTAAAACACTTGGTCAGAATAACAGGAAGACAGCAATAACCCTTACATTACAAATGCAAACCTTTTGATCTTAGTGGCTTTCTCTCGTTTGATACTGTTGTAAGTATGACAAAAATAAGGCCTCTTCCATATGTATTTTAGATAGTCCATAAGCAGAAGAAAATACTTACAAGTTTGCCAATTCATTCTCCATTGCAAATCAGTTTTAACCCTTACGCATTGCACCAACTGTTGCAATTAATCCCAGTCATCTTGAGTCTAGAGTAAACCATGAAGGAGCCACAGCTAAATTTCTTTCAGACTTTCCAAACCTGACTCTTCTCCAGTGCTGAACATCACAGTGTGACATTACAATGGATATTGTTGGGCACGATGCTGATGGCTTTCACGCCCTGCTCTGTGTAGAGCTTGCTCTGTCACCTTGTGCTCACGGGCATGGGAGGTAGCTGCTTTCCCTAAGTCACCTAAACAGAACTCTAAAATAGTAGCTATTGCAAAAGGGTGAAGGTGATCAGAGAGTAATAGAGCAGTGCTGAGGATCTGATCATAACTATCTGCACAATCCCTCTTACTACAAAGTTACAGAACGACTCCACTCCAGTATACAATGAGAACGGTAATACAGTGACATGGAAGGAAGTTACTGAGTAAGACACAGCTCCGGCGCTTTCGTGAGCAGGACTGAGCTAAAGAAGATGAAAAGTGAACAAGTGAACACTTCCATTTCCATCCTTTTTAAGGAGAAGCATTCTTGAGCTCTGCACCTCCTCCTGGGTGGTTACTTTATGGAGCACTGGGAGAGTATGTTGAGCAAGTTAAATGCTGTCTGTCAGGAAGCTTCTGAGGCTCTGCCCTGGGCAGCAACAGGTCTGTCTTGGTGTTACCATTCCTTCTGAGTGACACTGCTGCAGAAATCCCCAAGCATGAGGATACTGCAAAGGCGTAGCAGCTACAGCCCTAAACTATTCTGCTCGGACCTCATGAAAATCATATTATATTCCAAAGAGTAACCATTCAACAGTGGTGGCACTGGCAGTGAGATTTGTCATAATAGCACTAACCCTTATTTAGGGCTGGGTCACAAACTCCCATGGTGCTGAGTGCAAGAATTGCACAAGGAGGGTCCATTGTGCTTGGTGCTCTTCAGGCACAGTGCAATGTATTGATAAAAAAACCCAGTAAAAAGAGAAGCTGTATGTTTGATAATGGCACATAGGCATATGCAGTCTTTTCTGCCTGTGTAACATCCAGCCTTCTGTAAACTTGCTTTTCAAATGTTGCAACTCATTATTCTGATGTACCTGTTTTGGACAGGTGTGATGAACCAGAGGAATAATAGTTGAGTTGTAATAGCTAAGGTCCATCTGGTCTTGTGAGTCACAGTGGCTTGGATGTTTTCTCCATTAACCAGAAGACTGCTTCTTTTCTAAAATTTCTCCTTTTTTGGCATAATTGAACATTTCGCTTAGCCAAAACCAGTGGAAAGGTGCCAGTATTCTCAACCTCAGGTTTAAATTTATCTTGTTGATTTTGTAAGCTATCTTGCTGGACTATACACAAAGCCTCTAATCTAACCACTCAGAGAACAAATAATACTCTTTCAATTCAGAACTGCAAATGGCATTTTACTTCTATTTTCAAAGACACTTTGGTGTGAGTCATTGTCTCCCAAACCATATCTAGCTTTTCTTAGCTTTTATGCATATATGAGAGAAAAGGCCACAGCCAGAAAATCCTTCTCCAAACCACTAATAGTAACCCTAAGAAAGTGGTCTGATCTCTCTTGATGAAATTGCTTTCATTTTTAAAAATCCGTTTCCTTGTTTCTACAAAGGGAAAAACCAAAAACCTGCAGAATAAAATGAACTTCAGCTACCACAAAATTGTGGATGTTTTAAGTTAATAGGCTGATTTGTAATAACTTCTTCGTAAGTTCAGGATAGAAAATAAAGGGAGTTTTAAAAGTATAGAGAAGTGAGGGAAGATGCAAAATGAAGCAGACACTTCATTCTGGCTTTGAACCACAACTTCTGTGCTCTTTCTGTGTGAAAATCTGAGTCAAATGAGTGCAGCCTTATGCACAGCATGAAAGGAAAGAGCATGTGCACCCTATTGTCACCTTGTGCAAATGTGACATTTCCATGTATCTCAACTGTATTGTGCACAGGGAGAGGAAACTGGAATGCCTGTACCTGGGCTCCAGACAGCACCAGTCTCTGGTGCCACCTTTTAGCAGATGTCTGTCATCTCTGTACTCACCACAGCTCAGCCAGACACCTGTCACACGATAGTAAATAGCATAGGGCTGCCCACGTGCTTCATGTAAGTCACACAAGTATGTGAACAGGTGCATGAGAAACCTGAGTGATGGATCCAGCCCCAGAATGATGCAGCCAAAACCACATCACAGCCTGCTTCGGTGTCTGGCAGATTTTGTGATACTCTCCTCTGAGTGGAGGGAAAGATAGCCAGATTTGTACTACTGCAATACCAGTGACTCCAATTTGTTACCCAGGTTAGCTCAGAGTGAGTGAAAAACAAAAGGATCCTGCATTTGTGATCCATTACTTGGTGACTTGTGGATTTCTGAAATGTTAATTTACACTTTTTTTTTTAAAATCTCTTGTTATCTGGATTTATCTATCTTCATCCCAGTGAAAAACTCCCTTTAAGTTCATATGACAATATAAAGCATACTTCTAAAAACTTCAGGTGTATTACTACTAAGATTTACTAAAAATTGTTTAAAATACAGTTTATTTATTTGCTTTAATTTAATGTAATCAAGTATTAGATACAGTAATTTTGTACTAGTGCCCTAATTTACACTTTGACATAGGTATGGAAATCTCAGAAAACCAGAAGAAACAAGCCATGCAGAATGCCCGTAAGTCAAGGCAAGGAAAAATGAAAGGTGGGTGTTCAAAATTGTGTTAACTTCTTACTGTGTTCCAGTGATCTTTTTGTTAGGAAATAGAACAGTCTGGCTGTGGCTGAGTTCTTCAGTCTTCTAAAAACATTTTTTGCGGTTTACACGGAGCCAAAGAATTGCCATTAACCTGTATTTTAATATTAAATTCCAATGTCTCTGTAAACTGATTACTAAATCAGCTCCCTGAGCTTCTTCGAACAGACAAGTCAGTATTTTGTATATTAGAAAAGGAGCTCAAGAGGTAAGGAGAGCTGTTTATTTTAGGGTTGTGAGGAATTGCCTGCAGAGGTTAAATTAGAAATGAGTGTTACTTATTCCTTCCTCTGCTTTTATGGAAAGAGCTTGTTCTTCTTTACCAATTCTGTGCCTTCTTTAAAATGTCCTAAAGTTCTTTTTGCAAGCCATATTGTTACATTTTTTACAGTAACAGTCAAAATGGCTTCTTCTGGCATCCCTCTAGAAGGAAGGATGGACTAGAAGCTTGTTTATCAGGAAATGGCTTTTTTAGTCATTTCCTCTCGGAAAATAATCACAACAGAAAGAAATCACAACAGATTTTGTCCTTTTCCATCTTAAAGTCAAACTCGGGCAAGTCTTTAGTGTGCTGAGAGAAAAGTGGAACAAGATTTAAGTTTGAGTTTAGGAGTGAAGGAGTTGATGTGAGGTTGTCTTCCGTTCCCTGGGATTAATATTCTTAAAGCATTTTCTCTTTGTCAATCACTAGATACCCACAGAACCTGTCTGGGTTTTCAGGGGAGTGGCTAAAGTTTGTGATTAGGAGATTCTGTTCAGAATGCACAAAGCTCAAAGTCTTAAGAACATTAACCCATAAAAATATATTCCAAATGAAAGAAACAACATTTTTGTTGGTAGCAGTATTTTATCCAGCCTTTCTCTGAGAGTGGACTGAAGTACTAGTATCTGCTGTTTGAAATCATTCCTTTGAAATACCAGGATTTACTTGTGCAAACAATATAGTCCAGCTATGTGAAAGTGCTGCTTGTTTTTGGTGAATCTGTCATGTTATTTTTACTGGTGCTGTTGTCTTCTTAAGCCAACTCAATGCAGCAATTAAAAAATCAAACATCAGGAAAGGCGACCTTTAGGAGTTCTGCCGTTCAAGATCACGGCAAAATTCATCGTGTCCCCTGGCTCTGTGCTTAAGTTTCCCTGGCTGACTCAGGTGCTTTCTCCAACTGTTCCTTCTGCAGGTGTGAGCTATAATGGGTGTCCCGTGCCTCCTCCACACCAAACCCTGCATCCCCTGCACCAGCGACACATCACCGTGCCTACCAGCGTCCCGCAGCAGCAGGTCTTTGCCCTGGCAGAACCCAAGCGGAAGCCATCCCTCTTCTGGCATACCTTCAACAAACTCACTCCCTTTAAAAAGTGAGGGGCCAAGGACCTGGAAGGACATCAGCAGAGAGGGAGACTCACTCCAGAGGAGGACCTTGGAGACACAGTCGAGCTTACTTGAGCCCAGTGAATCTCCTGTTTCGGAGGCAGAACCTTGGGTTCCCTTGAGCCAGGAATGCAGCCTTTGTCTTGGCTAAGAATGAAGTTTGTCAAGGCTGCTCTGAAGCCCATGTTGCCAAGTGTCAGCATTGCTGATGAAGAGCAGTCTCTCTTCTGACAAAGACAACTTGCTCTTACGCAGAAACAGCAGTATTTGATCTCTGTTTCTTAGTTATGTTGAACTAGTGATGGAATCATGCAGGTCATTGTAACATTTCATTTTTCTTAACCTTATATTGATGGCCAAATTTTAGATAGGGAGGAATTTTTCCTCAGGGACGTATCAGGAAGGAATCTTAGGAGAGTTTTCTCCTTCCTTCTGCAGCGCTGAGCACAGATCACCGATTAAAATCAGGTGGAGATATCCCATGTGATTAACCAGCTATTGCAGAATTTAGTGGACCCTAACCCTTCCTGTCTTTTTTCTATTACATTGCCAAGTGGCAGGAGAACGTCCCGCAAGGCCTTACCATATTCCAGATTGGAACAGGGAAATTTTATTCTGTCCTATAGAAACATGAACAGAGTGTGAAATGGACTGTAAAGATACGTGCATTTATTGCACACAAGTGGAAACAAGAGGAGCCCAGGGCATCTCGGATTGATTAATTTCAGTCAGAGCAAGATACTGCATGCATGTATGCTCTTCAATGTAGAGCTTTTATATCACTTTTCACGCATTTCTTCACCTGGGAGACTCTTCTTTGTATTTCCAATATGCTTATTTCTCTGTGTAAAAAATACTTTTTTATTTTCTCACAGAGATAATGTGAATGTACAAAGTCAGAGTTGAGACAGTACATGGTGACTGCTGGCTATGTTACATAGGTTTCATGCTTTTAATTCATATACTTGGACTTAGAAAATGAATAAATAGTAATGTAAATATATTGAAGCGTTCTGGATCCATGCTTCTTGTACACAGTCAATTGACAATGGGTTTGACTAATAACTTCGTCAAAAAGAAAGAGAAATCTTTACTGGAAGGGACAAAGAATTCATGTGGACCAGAGATGGATTTTTGTCTCGGTATCATCACTCATTGGAAGGGGAAGAACCTGACTTGATTAATGTCAGCTCTGGCCAGCATATGCAGTCTGTGATTTGCATTGCTTCAATTCGTCTATGGCATGAAGTTGATCTGGGAGAATAACTTTTAAAAAGCCACCAGGAAGAAAGAGGATCCTGATATTTGTAGCACTGATAATTTCTGCTTGCTCTCTCTCATCAAGGATGACAAGACTGCTGGGAATATGGAAGGAAATAAAGACTCGATATGTTCCAGAACAGATTTGCTATGAATGTCTTTACAATACTTTATCTTATGCTGCTGATTAGGGGCATTACCTGATGATTAGGATAGATCCAAGGGTATTCTTTGACAATGGGCACAATCAGCTTTGTCATGGATCTGTAATATATGAAAAACAAACAAGGGGCTAGAGGCCAGGCATCTTAACAACAATGTAAAAAAGCCTTATTTTAAAGATGTTCCTACTACTGTTGTTACCTCCGTATTTTTATTTATCATCAGTGTTGTGAAACCCACTAGTAACTAGATTTTGTGATTTCATAACTTTGTGGCCACTTCTGCAAAGCCCAGGTTTGTGGTTTTGATTTTAAATTACATCTTTTGACAACTGTACATTTCAAATGCCTTGTGTATATAGCTCAGCAATAAGGCAAAGTCTGGTATGCTCAGCCAAATTGTGCCCTGCATAGTGAACTTCATTGCTTGTGCTTTCCCATAGCAATGGGAGATGACCTAAACTAGTTAAGAACTGGAAATGTGCACTGACATTTGTAATGATCCAGCTGAAAGAAAATGCACGGGGAAGTCAGTGAAAAAAGCTGCTTGTATACTTCTCTTGATGTTTAAGCCAGCCATTGTTTTCAGATTTTTAAAAAAAGATAATTCTAAATGCTCAATTTAAACACAAGGAGCAGACTTCCAAGTGAAGGCATGAATGCACGCCCTTCCCCTCAAATAAGTAAGCCTTTTGCATTTCTTACATACCCGTTTTTGTGGGTACTTGCTACATTCAGGCCTGCAAACCAACGAGAAGCATGTATGGTGCGAGTGAAGATTATGTTTTTCATAATCACGTTTTGAAAAACTTGGTGCAAAAAAAGGCTGAAGTTGGATTGCAGTGCTCACCCAGAAACTTTGCCAACTGGACCTGAAGACATTATGAGATCCACACTTACATATGTGTCTTTGCTGAAACCTACTTCCTTCCAGCGTTCAGTTCTGTGGGGTGCTGGTAAAAAAAAGGTTTGGGGATCTTTCTTCTGATGTGTCAGTGCCCATGAAGGCTCTTCCCATGTATTAGTGCTGGTGCCTTAGCCCTAAAAATGAACAGAAATGTTTGCATATGGTTTTGGATGCAGCAGGTTTTTTCTCAAGAAGTGAATTTCAAAGACATAAAAAGAAAATATTTCATGGTGCAAATTACTCAGGACAGTTTCACATATAGTACCCTTCATACAGACATGGTTGTTTTGTAATGCTCTCTCAGTCTTTCTTTGCAATATGACCTTGCAACAGATTTAAGATCGAATATAGTAAGACAGGCCAAATTTATACTATGCCATAGTCCTTTAAAAAAATTATAGCGAAATGAAAACACACAATTAAATTATTTAACAATTAAGACAAATATTTACTTGGGAATCAGCCTCACTTCAGAGTCTGTGGGAAGGAGTTGCAATTAAAATATAAAAGTTTGAATTCTAGCAACTCTTGCCCTGATTCTCCTTCTGGTGACAAAACATATATATATATCATCACAAAGTTGTGATGGCAACATCTGTTCTTTTCCACTTGCATGCTTTAAGTTACTATAAAAAATTCTAGGGCAACTACTAAGAACATTTGTGCCTCATTTAGATAAAGCTCAGCCAGAGCCTTCCTGACGGCCTGCTGAGCAGATAACCTCAGACTTTTTGCATGAGATGCAGTAAAATATAATTGTCCTCAAATGTGTTCCCACTGAGTTAGGAAAATGCCAAACCATAATTGCATCCAACTCAGAGCATTTGATGTATAAAATAATAAGATTGTTTTACAAGTGGCTCTTGCCATGCTAAATTTCACATTGAATTTTAGTGGTCAGTGTAAGAACTGAGTTCAAAGACAGACTTCTCAAATGTTCCACATTTTAGTTGTCTTTTGAAAATAATTATATCACAATTTTGGAGCCAAAGGTCTTTAGCCATAACTAACACAGTACCTTTCTCTGACTGCCTTTCTGCTTTTTTTTTTCTGTATGTGTGGCATTTGTATGTAGGAGATGCCTTCTGAACGATCTCTAATTTAAAACTCTTTGTTGTAAATACTAGGGATAACTTGCATATATATTTTATTTTGGTAAGTGTTTTGTAACATTGTACCTTCCGTACATTGCTTTGTGCATCTCACCCCGTGTGTGTGCTGTTACACATGTTGTAAATGAAGTGTCCTGGCTGCAGAGCAGAGGAATTGGCTGTTGACGGCTGAAGTACAGTGTATAGGACTGCAGTAGCTTGATGTGCATTTGTTCTGGAGTAACTGCATTGCAAGGTTTATTTACTCTTCGAACGTTGTTTGTCAAATGAATCTATTTTCTGGAAATAAGTACAAACTTACATTCCTATTATTTTTCTCTTATTGTATTTGTTTGAATTAAATAATATACAAAGATGAAGTTCCTCATCTGTGTCTTATAAAACTTCATTGTGCAGTTTTAAAATTGTTGTGGGTTTTTTGATTGTCTACAAAATTTCCTTTGTGATGCAAAAATGTATCAACTGTCATATTTCTTCTAGTATTTTAAAGAAAAAAGTCACGCCCTCCTCTCTTGGTTTCCCGGTAACAGCTTCAGTACTTCCCAGCAGAATTTCATTTTAACTATGACTAAGCCTGGTTCTGGTATTGAAGTCTTCATTGTTCAGGCAAAGCCTGTCCTTGTTGCTGTCTCAGCCTGTGATTCCTGTGGTTTACCTGGTCCTGGCAGAGGGTTCACGCAGTACCCCTTGGATTACATGCAAATGCAGCTTCTGGGTTAATAAAGCTCCTGCTAACAGAGAATGGTGACTTAAGTATTGCAGTGCAGGTAAGGAGGATTAAATTTTATTTTCTTTGGAATGAAAGCAAAACCATTTAAAGGGGTTCACCCAAAAGGCATGTTCTGCAAATGTGTGTGAACAGGCTTACCTGCCTGCTTAATAGAGCGATGGGCAGCACAGCTGGGGATTCAGCTTCTCCAATTCAGGGAAGATTTTGTATCCCGTTTTTCTGGCAGGGCAGAGGGCCACATCTGAAAGGTGTGCCTGTGTCCTTCCTGCTCCAGGCTGTGTCAAAAATGGCGTTTTGCTGAGACACATCGGCTTTAAAAATAACATACTTCGCTGAAATCCTTTCATCAGAAATGTTTTGGCGAGTTCAAATGCTGGCACAATAGTTGGTTTGCTAATTCTTTACCCCTCTCTCCAGCTTCCGGGCTCTCACATTTCTTGGTTAACCTCAAAGATGAGAGTTCCTCGGGCCTCCCAGGGTGGCTGCTGCTGCGGTGGGATGTGTTCTGAGTGCTCCAACATTAAAGTGAAAGGCACAGTTTGAGCACTTAGTGAGATAAATTGGATGACAGAAAAGCCCTGAGCAAACACTGGAGTAGGATGTTGCAATCAATAGGCTTTCTAAGCACCCTGTGGTTCATCTGGCCAGTGTGAGCTCATTTGTGCATTTTATTTCATGCTTGGGCAGTCAGGCTAAATCCTGTCGATCATTCTATACTATCAGCTTTCAAGTTCCTTTAGAGCTGATCTATCAGATGGAGCTTTTAGCTTGCACAGAAATAGCACTGCTTGTCTTAGATTTTTTTTTTTTGTTGTTTGTTTAGGTTTTTTCCAAAGGCTGCATAATGATCTGTGCTTGGTAAGAGACAAGGACTTGGGCCTTTTCATGCTCCAGAATCAAAGGAGAAATGAAAAACTCAGCAATGAAAAACAGCACTCCACATAGCTTATAAGGAAAGCACACAAATACTCCTTACACAAATAAATGTGTTTCTAAATTCTTTACAAAATGCTTTACTTTAACTATCTAGAGGATATGTAATTGTGAGAATATGACGAAACTGTATGAACTGTCAGCACAACATGTTTTTTGTTAATCTTCAGTCTCCGTTTAGTTCACTGCAATCAGAACTTGCCCTTGTCCAGTGCCTGGGGCTGAGAACTCACCTACTGCCACTATTAGGTATTTAGGCTCTGGTTTTAAAAAACAGACGTGTGTGTGTTTGTATAAATGTGTTTACACCGACACCCTTTATAGACTCCATGTGGCATCCCTAATGTCTCTGCTGGCACCTACAGCATGTTGCACCAGACAAGTGACCCACACCCATAACACCCTCCCTCTGTTTACATTACATCCTACATTTCTGTTGTGCATCTTGAGGTGTTTGTGTGTGTGTGATTGAATGACACCTGGACAACATTTTATCTGAGTCATTTCAATGTTTTAAGTGTTCAGAGTGGGACACCTGCAATGGCAGCCAAACCACTCTGCAGACAAGCAGAGGCTGGAAGGTGTCCATCCACATCACTGGAGTCATCAGTGAAGTTCAGAAGGGCAGGTCTGAGAGGGCAGAGGTCAGCAGAGGAAGAAGTACCACTGCTCTTCAAGGGCTGAATTTCTCTCCAAACACAAGATGATGTAGGATTTATCAACTGTTTCTCACAGGGTTTTTTTTTCAGGAAAGCTGAAACTGCTTAAGGGGAAAGGGGGAGCCCCGGGTACACCATGGCCCATTCCTATAAGCCCACCCCAGACTGTAGAGATACTGACTCACTGAAAAAGTGTCTAGAAGCTGCTCTGCTAATAAGGTCAGGTATATCTCATTAACCATCCATCTCATGGTCATTGCTGTCATACTCATCTAACAGAGGTGATTAGCACAGCAATCAGTCTAAAAACCCCTGCATCTCCTGCCTTTCAGATGCAATGTTTTTTAGGAGCAAATGATGAACTCTTGCTCCTGTGTAATTATTTTCGAGTCATTATTCTGTGATGAGACAAGGCTCTAAAAAGCAGCTGAAGGAAACATTTGTCTTTAAGGCTATTTCTACAGCAGTTGGTTGTCTGCTAAAAATGCATCAAATCAGGCTAACTGCAGAGTCCATCAAGGTAGAGCTAGCTAATGAATGATGTTACTCCTAGCTGGCAGGGTGGGCTGTTTTTTAACGACTCAAACTTTTAATTGAGAGAGGAGGCTGAGGCTAAGCAGCCTTAGAAAATTTCAGATGGTGCTTAATGGGTAAAGAGAACAGGATTGCTCGTTGTGGCTCTCCTTTCTTCTTCTAAGTTAGCACAGCAGCGAGGTTAATTTGGCTACAGAAGTTCATTCAAGTAGAGCAGCGAATTGCTGCACATGGTCTTTCCTTTCCTTCAGAGCGCTGTGAACACGATGTCCCAGGTTCAGGCCAGGGCACCTCAACTCTTGCAATATTTTGATGTCGCCACAGGGTGGTGGTGAAGATCTTACAGAAAATTTCCTTTCTCAGTGGTGATGAGGGAACGTACTTTGATTTGTGCAGAGCACACGAGTCACATCTTTGCAGTGTGGTGACACCCTCAGACACTGTTTGCAGTCGCTTGAACCAACAAGGGTGAATTAAGGCCACTTCCTCTAACACGTTAACTCCTGTTACGCTTGGTTTTATCCTTCACTGTTGATGATCAGCGTTTAGGGAGTTGATGATAAGCTCAGTTTACTTCCACTAGTCCTTAGACAGCAGCAGCTTCAGTAGTTTCAAGGAGACACAGTTAGGAGTTGAGTTACGGCTTTTTTCAAATTAGTTATCAATAACATATAATTTAGTATCCCAGTAGCTTTGACTGTTGCTTGAATAGCTAGGTAGGGAGCCTGCTAATTACGCATGAAAAACTTTGTAATTCTATTTATTTACTCTAATTCAACCTAGTTACCTTTTTTCCATAATCACCTAATGATTGTAATGCCACATTCTCAGCATTTTTAGTTTTAATTTCTATAGTCTTTGTGCCTAAATCCATTGTAAATTACCTGATTCAGAAATGAACTTCATTACATATTTTAGCAGCACAATAATAGTGTGAGACACGCCTTCCTTCCCACAATTCAACCAAACTGTCAGAGGCTTTACATTTGTGTGATGTATTTGTACAAAGGAACAGGGAAATAAAAGCCTTATTAATCCATTTTAACGATTTTCTTTCATGTAACAATGGTAAAAGCCAAAGTACAGAGCACTTCAGCTTAATATTGGAATAAATAGAAAGATTCCACTTTAAATCTCTGTTTTAATAATTAAACAAAATTAAATCGCTGACCTTTGAGAATTTAGTGACCAAACAAGTGCTTGTCCTCAAGGCACACATCCAACTGTGCATTCCTTTACACGAAGCTTTTACACTCAGTTTAAAGATGCCCAAGAACCCTGCAAGTACCAAGTGAACGAGGTAAGAACAAAGGTCCTATATATGTGATGATGACATTGATGTCAGCTTGTGGAGTGGAGTGAGTGTATGGGGACCACACTGTCTATTCTTTAAGCAAGGAACACTTCCTTAGACAGCTGGGAATGGGGATTTCTGTAAGTGGACAAGGACTGTCAGACTTCTCCATGGGATGCACCATATCCTAACAGCATCATACAGAGCTGTTCCTCTTTTTGCACTCTTCTGAAGTCGTTTGACTGAGGCAGCAAATGTTTATATACCTCAGAAGTAGCAAATGTTTTATCTATTTTCACCTTTCTTTAGTGCCAACCAGCAGCAGCAGACTAAGTGGGATTTTTCTGATGGATGATCAAACATCTCTCAGTAAAGCCATTGGCAAAGGCACCATAAATAATTTCTAATAATGGTTGCAAAATGGGGAACTTTTCTGAACACAGAATAAAAATATTAAGGAACATGTCCCAAAATTAAAGTCTTACTCTGTAAATTAGGTTAAGGGCGTAATTATTCTTATTGAGGACATAATAGTGTCTCTCTACATGGTACTTGTGTTCATTGTTTCATGAGAGTGAGAAATGGTGGTGAAGAGATTAAAGAGAAGATACCATTTTTTAGTCAATGCTAGTTAATATTTCAAAAGGAATACTGATCTTACTCCTCATTAATAAAATAACCAATTCCAAAACCAATTATGTAAAATTTCCTCATTCGAACAATCACTTTTACCTGTTTAAGTACTTAACCTATATAGTTGAAACTTCTGTGCATTAGACATTTATGGCTATTAATTCGAAATAAAATGGGTATTAATTTTGTTGCTATTTGCTTTTTATTCCTCAGTCTAATCTCTTCCCAACAATTGCTCTTACAATCAATTAAACCAGCTGTGTCTAGGATTAAATGTTAATGTATTTCAATGGGCCTATATTAAAAGACATTTTATAGGAGGGACTCTCTAGTGAAAAGATAAATAAAAGCTGGACTTTTAGTTGCAAAGTTACATTAATTGGGAGAACCCAGCTAAAGACTTGTTTTTGCCAAAAAACCCTCTTACTTGATTTCTCTCACCTTTGCCCTCATTTCACTCTGCTCCCGCTCTGATCCCTCCTCTGAGGTCATTCAACTTATTAACCCAGTAGGAGACTAACTCCAGTGAATAAAAATTAAAGAAAAAAAAAAAAAGAAAAAATGATTGCTTTGTGCTGAATGGGGGGGTTCAATTGCCTTAGCTCACCTCCCATGGCACCATCTCCTGGGAGGTGAGAGATACAGCCGTGCATCACAAGTAGGTGCAGGGAGAAATGAGGATGGAGAATTGTGTAAAGCTAATGTTTTAAATGTATAATGATGCTATGACTGATATCTCAATTAAATAATTATTTAAAACAGCACTCGGTAGTCTCTAGGACTGTAATTAATGCTATATAGAGATTTATAAATAAAACAACACAGAAGAATAGACATGGTGAAAATCCATTTCCTTATTTTCCTCCCTCCACCACCCTGCACTCCCTTCTAAGGTAGACATAGGCAGCTGTACTTTTTCTTTCTTAAACATTACAGCCAAAGTGATATAACCTATCTAAAGAATGAAAAGCTGGATTGTACTGCTGGCTATTGTAGTCAGCACAGCAGAAACACAAAACCAGGATGTCTGCACCCAAGGGTATCCTGGCATCCCTGGCAGTCCTGGGCACAATGGCATACCTGGTCGTGATGGACGTGACGGGTCAAAAGGAGACAAGGGAGATACAGGTACTATGGTCAGAATTAATGATTTAATGTGTCAAATGCAAGGCCATTCACTCCCAAATTTGTCTGTAGTTACTCTGCATGAATGGGATTATTCTGCCTAGCCTTCAGAAAACATTTCAGACATTGGTCATTTACCCGTTTGAAGAAGGAAATATAAAGAAGGGCTTAATAATGAAAGCAAGACAGCTAATATTATGGAGATGTCAGGTTCATGGGATAAAAACAAAAGAAAAAAAGGCTTTACCTTCTATTGTGGGAATATTTTCAAGTCTATTAGAAAATTTTAAAGCCTGCAAACCTACTTCTTCTCCTCTAAGACAGAAACTATTTCTGCAAAGAGCTTCAAGCCCAATAAGCAAAAAAAGCAACAACTAATGTCTTGTTTGGTGTAGTAGGAAGAAGATAGCAGTAAGAAGATTTCTCTTATCTAAATTATACATTTGTAGGACTTGATTCTGAGTGTGCCTACTTGCTGTAACTCAAGAGTCACTAGAGTAAGTTCAGAAATGGAGACTATTGAGAAACAATGTAGGATTTATGTCTGCTCCAGCAGGCTGTAATAGAGATTTGTGTGAGATATCAAAGCCAGAGATAATCTCATCATCCTAAAGCTAATCACCCCCATAATACCTTAAGCCTTAGGTTAATGATGGCCCTTGCATCCATGCTGAAATATCAAGGCCAGGGTTGCACAAGGTGATAAATCTGCAGGCATGTGGACATACCACACTTCATCACCTTTTAAAATATAGAAAGAAACAAAGATTTCCATTAGCATCTTAATAAGCACATACACTTAAATGCCCTCTTTTTCTGTATGCAGGGCTCCAGAAAGGTCTGAAAAATAGAAAATCTTAAGCTTACTTGTTTTCATTTAATTTATGAAGGGCCTTCCTTCACTCCAGTGAGTTATCACAGGATAGCATTGGATTCTGATAAACTCTCCAACTGTTTTTCCTAAATTAGTCTATTCTGATGACTGTACTGACTATTCTTTGTTTGAACAAAGTGGGGTGACTGTACCATTCTTTATATCTATGTACATACATCTTTGTGTTTTATTACATGAAAATTAATTTTGTTCCTTACCAAGTCAATGAAATTTCAGCAATTGCTGGGATGCGCCCATTGTGCAGAAAACTGCTAAAGAACTGTTCTCTGGTCCATATGGCTGGAGAGCTACTCTTGAAATATGGTTACAACCAAACTGCCAACTCTATTTTTCTTCTATTGCTTCACTCTGAATGTAAATCCAGTTATTTGATCACAGACCACTTGGTCATCTGTACTACATCTGTATTACAAAAGTAACTTCTATAATTGCTGTCTTTGGAGCAGTGGAAAGTCCGTGTCATGCTAGGTACAGGGATCAAGAGTGTGAATGCTTTCCTCAACTCTACAGGCAATATTATTCCACTGTATTGATCCATTACCACTGGTCAGACTCTTGCACGTGTCTCTTCTTGAGGCAGGAATTTACCATATAGAATCATAGAATCATTACAGCTGGAAAACACCTCTAAGATGATTGAGTCCAACCATTAACCTGGCACTGCCAGGCCTATCACTAAACATTGTTTCACTGCTAGGCTTCCTGCCCCTGAAATGTGGCTTCCTCACTCCATTTCCACTGATGGAGTCAACAACAGAAGAAGTTTTCACATTGGTGGTCCTCACCAGGGTATAGCAACTCTACATATCTCAATAGCTCACCTCTTTATGTCAAGGATTCCTTCTGCACCCAAAAAGCACCATCCTCAAGCACAGTTTCTGTGCTCTTTGTCAATCTCTTCATAAGACAAAAGTACCAGCAGTGGCAGGCACTAAAAGTCAGGAATAAGTTTATGTTTTACATTACTGTTTGCCCGGGCTTGAAGACGAAGGATTAAAGAAGGACTCTTCCCAAATTTTCTGGTAATTTGTTTAATAAAAACCTTTTTTATTTCTGTACCAGGTGAACCAGGAGTTCCTGGCAGTCCAGGAAAAGATGGTGTCAATGGCGAGAAAGGCGAACAAGGTCAGAGAAGAAGTGTTTCAATTTGATATTTGTCTATGAACTGCTGCCCTTGTGTTTGTGAACTCATCATACAACCTCATCTGTTTTCAGTTCATTGCTACTGTTAAATTCTCTCACTTAAACTGATAACAGCAAACTGTACAAACAGCATTATTCCTAACATGAGAAGCCAAAGACCCTTGTGCCTAATTGATCAGGTTCTTTTCCTACTGGATTGAGCGTATGTTCTTTATGGTGTCTTTTGTCTATCAACTGCTAAAGTGCCTTTCACATCGCGAGATCTTCACCTTCAAAACCTTGTGCAGCAACCAGAGGAGTTTTGAAGGCTTTGATCTTCAGACCAAGAGTGGATGAAGGATAAATAAAGCACAGGGTGGCAAGTAACCAGGACAAAAAGCCTTTAGTTGTGTTGCAGTAGCAATCTAGGTAACCCAAGAAAAGCTCCATCACGTACATGGCAAGCAAGTTCAGGGTGTTGTCAAAAAAACCCCTTCCTCTGATTAAATTGTGAATCATCTCAATCATTTTGTACACCAAAGACTGTAAACAAGTGTCTGGACAGATGCTGCTTTTGTACGAGATGATGTGAGCTGTCAGTGTAATCATCAGGCCATAGACAACCTTCCTTTCTTTGAACTTATTCTTGCTGCTGTCAGCCAGAGCACCTGTTTTCTAACAAAATAACAGGCTCTTCAGATATTATGCTTATCCTGCACTTAAATGTATGAGAAACTGTGTGTACAGTGAGCACAATATGCACAGTGGAGACGCACACCTGCACAAATATTTCCTCATGCTGAAACACAGTTTGTGCCTTCCAATGGAAGATCACAAGAAAGTTGTGGGGTTGTTTTGTTTTGGTTTTATTACTATTTAGTTGTTTTTTGCTTTTTGTTGTTGTTTTTTTTTTTTCCTTTAGGAACCAATGGAACTGTTGAAGAGAAGGGGAACAAAGGAGATAAAGGAGAAAGAGGACCACCTGGAAAACTGGGACCAAAAGGATTTATAGGATCAGTGGGTTACAAAGGTCAGAAGGGAGAGCTGGGACTGCAAGGACAAAAGGGGTTAAAAGGAGACATTGGACCCATAGGTCCAAAAGGGACAAAGGGTGAAATCGGCCATCCTGGAAGAGTTGGTTTCCCAGGGCCAATTGGCCCAATTGGTAATCCAGGTCCTAAAGGTAATACTGGAAGTATAGGGCCACAGGGTAATCCAGGAGTTCAGGGGGAAAGAGGCTTGAAAGGAGACAGAGGAGACAAGGGGAATGTAGGGGCCCCAGGAGTGCTGCCAAGGAGTGCTTTCAGTGTTGGCCTTACAGCCACCACCAAGTTTCCCCCTCCGAATCGCCCAATCAAGTTTGACAAGGTGCTGTATAACAGTCTGAATGACTTCAACTTGGCTACTGGCAGATTCACCTGCAAACACCCCGGTGTTTACTATTTCACCTACCACATCACCGTCTACTCAAGGAACGTGCGAGTAGCTCTCGTTAAGAATGGCATCAAGATGCTGCACACGATGGACAGGTACCAGAGCGGAGAGGACCAGGCCTCGGGAGCCGCCATCCTCGAGCTGCAGGGAGGAGACGAGGTGTGGCTGCAGGCCCACCAAGGAGAGGCTTTCAATGGGCTGTTTGCAGACAGTGATGACGATACCACCTTCTCTGGGTTCCTCTTGTTCAGCACTGCTGACCCACTGGAGCCACTGCTGCCACCCACCCCATAACTCCGCGTCACCCCTGAATGCTGCGTGTCTGTGCCCTTCAGCCCTCTCTAGGAAAGTCGTTATCTGCTGGACAATTCCTACTGGATTCAACAGAAAACAGACAGTTGGTTTCGGGAACAGCCTCTACACAAGAGAACAGCTCTTCAGAATCTGCAGTGCTGGGCTTACCCCATTAGTGGTTTGGTGACTTACTGTAGATGGGTGCCACAGTTCTGAAGAACAAATGTTTTAAAACAAAGTGGGGTGAAATAAAAGACAAAAGTTCCAGAATTATGTCATGTGGGTCCCTGACATCTTGTTTAAACAAGAAGCAACAATTACTCCCAAGCCAGTTTATGTCTTCTGAGGTGGCATGTGTAGATGGACTTGAAACTTTGTTAGTTTGTATCCAACCACTTTAAAATAATTTTTAGACTTGAAATTAGTGTGGTTTGAGACCTCTACAGGGACTTCTTGCTGTGTGGCGCAAGCAAGTTTCATTGTAGCTGGGTGGATTTTACAGCTTTTAAATACGTTTTTTTTGCTCTCTGTGTAGTCACTGGTCTGAAATTGAGCAAAATGGAGTGATAGGGGGAAGTGCCATGTGGATTCTCTGACGTGGGCAGATATTATAGGCCAGTGGAAAAATACACCATAAAGCTGCTGTACTTTAGAATTAGCTGGTGCAAAACAAATTCTCCCAGATGAAAGATAATATTTAATCAACACTGAAGCAGCCATGCCAGAGAGCTCATCAAGGGATATTTCCTGTGTCATAAAACATTAATTCTGTGATTTTTTCCCCCAAAATTTTCGTTTCCTTTTTTTTCCCCCTTTTCTCCTAAAATTCAAAAATATTAAAAAAAAAAATGTTGAGAAGTCTCATTCACTTTTCTTAGAAGAAGAGAATAAAGTAGAGATGCCAATGGAGATGGGTCAGCATCATGAAATTCAGTGTAAACGCAGCGTTGGGAGTGTAAGGCCTGGCTCCCATTAGCAGGGAGCCAGGAGGACAGGGGAATGTGGGCATATTCCCACAGTGGTTGAACCCCGAGTGTGGATCACACAGAGCCCAAACGAAAAGGGCGCCGTGGGTTTATTCAGGAGGAACAGCTGCACGTCTCAAATGACAGCGAGGGAGATACAAGGGCACTGAAGAGGAGGAAAGGGTTATGGGAATTTTTCACAAAGACGAAGTTTTTTCCCGTAAGCCACAGGCTGCAAGTTTGTATCACAGAAACATCTAGACCAAAACCCGTTTTTAAATGGCTTTAGGTTTAACTGGAGAACGGGTAGGATAGGTGTCAGCTGGCAGAGGCCCCGGTGCGGCCGGGCCGGGCGCTGGTGAGCCGGGAAGCGGCACAGCCCGGGTGAGCGCTGAGAGCCCGGGGCAGAGGTGCCCGGCGGGCTGAGGGGCGGTGGGAGCCCGGAGCTCCGCCTCGCCCCGCCTCCCGGGGCCGCTCCTCCCCTCGGCGCGGACGCCGGAGGTCGCGGCCGAGCGGGGCGTGTGGAGGCCGCAGCCGGGCGCGCTCCGCTGTTCCGCACCGCGCTTGGTTCCACCNNNNGCGGGCAGGGACACGGTGAGCGGCGGGACGGGAGGGCCGGGCCTGCTGCGTCAGGAGGCGGCCCTGGCTGCTGGCAGCCTCGTGCTTTGCTCTGCTTGTACGAACCTTTTTAAGGGTTTGTTTTGTTTTTTGTTTTTGGGTTTTTTTTTTTT
>VWZT01006909.1:299630-359383 GCA_013397055.1 Pachycephala philippinensis
TTTTTTTTTTTTTTAGTAAGAGATTGTATTGGTTCTAGCAACCCAAACGTTGTGGCTTCTGGACACAGAAGCATTTGACAGTGATGGCCTTGTGCGTGGGAACGCTTTGAGCCTCAGTGGTGTCTATATGTCCATAAAGCGATATTACCCCTTCCATTACCCCTTCCCTTGCCAGCCCTCCCCTGGCTGTGCCGCCGTTCCCGTGTCAGTGCCGTGCCACTGCACTCCGGCAGTGCTTCAGGAGCAGCCACGCTGCTCACGTCCTCTTGCCTGGGCATTATTCTTGACGTTTTGCCTATGGCAAGAAAAGGATTTGTTTGCTGATTTGATGACACTTGGATTTTCTGACGCGTATGTTTTTAGGATGAGTCAGGGACGTTTGTGAATGTGTGTCCAGGGAATCAACAGGCTCCCGGAGAGGGTAGGATGGCACAGTGCATAGAGAATAGGTGCAGCTGTAAAATCCAGATGTTTGCCTGCTGACTCAGCTATTCCTGCCACGGTGCCCAGCCTGGTGGAGCTGTTGAACTTTGGGATTCAGAGAGGACAAATCTGACCTCTGTTTATAATCTGGCACTTGCTTGGGAAACCTTTCTTCCGGTTCTTATGCCTCTTCAAGCGCACTGGTGTAAGTCTTGCTTCAGGAAATCATCCAGTTAAGTATCGTCCATTTGGCTGGGTTAGGGAATGTGTTCCGGATGATTCACTTGGCCCACAGTTTTTTGGAATAGAGGTGCGTATTTCAGGTGCACAGAGAGGCTGTGCCAGGTAGGATGGAAATGCTGAGGCCAAGCAGAGAACAAAATGGTTCAGCCATGCAGCCAATGCCATTAAAGAACAGAGAGAACTGCACCAGGCTTCATTTTTTTTTGCAATTTTAAAATTTTTATGTTAAACTTGGTATCATATGTAGGAGGAATTCCATGGCTAATTTATCTCTAAGAGGAGATACCTCCTGGTCACAAAGCACCTGTGTCACCTCTTCTTTCTTTAGCAAAAAAAGAAGGTGCTTTTAGCAACAGTGACAGAAAGAAAATAGGAAAAAGCAACTCAGAATATCCCAGATATGTACCTGAATGGTTGCTTTTGCTTCAGAATATATACTTGCACAGACAAGCTGTCAATTTGTAGCTTTTCATTTTATTTGGATAAATACTTGCCAGCTATATGCAAACCTGCAGCTGACTGCTATATAAAGAGTTTACAGAAAGTGCATTATAAACTGACTGGACTGCAGATTTGAAAATCCAGACAGTGATTTTTAGATACTGAGGTTGAATTTGGGAAGGGATAAATGTTGTGTGAAATCATGTACCTTTCACAGTTCAATGCTGTAGTTATGAGGTAAGGAGATGTTTACATTATAGTTGGGCAGTTGGAGTGTACTGCTTGAAGTGATGCTGTTTTAACTTAAATGAAATCAAGGAATTACTAGGATAAGGTTTTTCACCCAGAGCGTGGTTGGGCGCTGAACAGGCTCCCCAGGGAAGTGCTCACAGCACCAAGCCTGACAGAGTTCAAGAAGTATTTGGACAATGCTCTCAGGCACATGGTGTGACTCTTGGGGAGGGTGCTGTGCAGGGCCAGGAGCTGGACGTCAGTGATCCTTGTGGGTCCCTTCTGTCACCTTGAATAAAACACAAAACTTTTCCAAACAGTGTTAAAATGATAATATAAAAGCAGATCTTTAATTGAAAGCCTTCAAGGTGCACAACATGGCAATATGCACAGGCGATACAGTAATTTTACAATTTTTATAAGGTTAGTTGATTAGTATACCTATCAAATATTGTCCAATTAGAAGAGCAGTTGGATTAGGTAATTTCCCCCAGGTTCAGTCCCATTGGAGCCCCCCTCCTGATCTTCTAACTCTACATTTTGTTATCTCTACGATACATGGTGCAAAATAAAGTGTCCTTGCTAAACTAACAGGGAAGACTCAACAGAATTTCAAGAATGCATCAATAAGAGTTTGTTAACTGTGAGAAAGAAAGCTGGAAAAGTACTAGAAGTTATAACTATGCATTAACAGTCTACAAACACATGAAGAATACATAAAACCCAAAAATCTTTAGGCATCACTTCCAGCTCAGGGTATTCTGTAATTCTTTGGAATCTTTTTACTGTTGTAAGTCTGCACCATGGAACTTCTCTATCTGCTAGCGTCAGTAATTTTGTTTGCTCAGTGGTAGACCCTCTCTAAGTCTCTTCCACAAATGCAGAACGTAAGTGCCATCTACATCTACCATGCACAAGTAAGTGTGTTTACCCTGCCCTGTGGGACAAGGCCAGGCCTGGTAGGAACTTCAGGAATAACACTGTTCATTACGTAAACATTTTCAGTTGTTGTTGATTATTCCTTTGAGGTCTGCTTCCAGTATTTGGGGCTCATTTAGTGAGCCTAAGACAACTCTTGCCTGCAATCCCTTGATATCTAGTGCTGCTGGCCAGTGAAGTGTTACAATATGCTAGCTAGGGTCATTTTGGTAAAATTCTCTAGTGGTAATTCAGTCTTGAAACAAAGGTGCAGAAATCAAGGAGGGTATTAGTGATGTGTTTTCTTTGTGTTCTGCACTGCAGGGTCTGTTTGGTGTTCCAGAACTGAGCTGTCCAGAAGGATTTCAAGAAGCACAGGACAGAGCATTGCAAGAATCAGAACAGCTTGTCCAGAAGGCGTGTTCAACACCACCTGGGCCAGAGACTGTAATGATCTTTGATCAGCTTTCAGACAGCTTGTGCAGAGTAGCAGACTTGGTACGTTACTTTTTCTTATTTTTACATAAATTGTTTTAAACTGACTGAGCTTACACCGTGTTGTTCCATTTTATGATTTTCTGCCCTGCAGTAAATAGCAGATCAGCTCTGCTATTTATAAATGAAGTTTTGTGTTAAGTCAAAAAATTAAATTGATTGAAAGTGAATTACAAAGGCTTTTACCAAATGATAGCTAAGTATAAATCATGTCAAACTGTCCAGTGATTTTTAAGACAGACGGAAAAATAGTATAGAAGCTACAACAAAAAAAACAAGAGTGAAGTCATACTGGTGTTTCTGCTCTAATATTAATACATGAGCTCTCCAGCATCACTTATATTGTGGAAAAGAGGGTTTTGATTTCAGTGTTAAAGTTGGAGTGGCAATGCGCATGTTTTAAGTTATGATCATTTATAGGTGAAGGTCCATAAAGAACTTTCAGATTAAAAGCATCAGGTGAAACTCAACAGTATCACTTTTTTATTAACACAAGAAAAAGGCAGCTATTTCCTAGATTCTAGTTTTTGTGGTCCACAGATTTAGAGTACTTGGTCTGATATTCTGTATCACAAAATGTTAAGTTAATAGAGGGTTTCATATTGCTCTCTGGAAACTGTTTGCGCAAAGTCTATCTTCTGTCAAAGCATCATCCTTTGGTTGAAGGAAGCAGAACCAACCTTCATACTGAAATCAGCTCTTATTAAATAGGTCAGTGAGTTTTTTGACTTGGGTTTTCACATTTGAATGTCTCTATGTGTTTTCAATTCTTCAGTCTTGTTTCTTATTCTTTTCTAGATTTAAGACATCTTTTGTGCCAAGCACTTTTTCCTTCTGAAAGTACTTACAAGCTCTGTTGAGTCACTAGTTCTTATGTTTTGTGTAGACTATACCTAATTCTGCTTAATCAATTAATACCTAAGTAAAACACTAATGTCAGAATTCAATGGCCATAGTTTTGTATCAGTTTGCTGAGTTAAAATTGCCTCCTCTGTACTATATTCAGGTTTTTTATGTTCAAAGATGCACAGCTTGCAGAACTGTCTGGAAGTAATTTGGTGGTCGTTATCTGTTGTTACGAATTTTGATATGTCAGTCAGCACCTTTTCTGTCGGTATTATACAGGATTTTTAAAAGGGACTCTAAGAAGTAAAACTTTCAAATGTGTAACATTTCTAAGGCTGCCTTTTCAATCAAACTGCAATCGTATTTTATACTGTCAGCTTGTTGCATGTGCTTTCTGTAAAATCATGCTGAATGTTTTCAATGTATTCCTAAACTTTAATATATTACTAATTTTTAAGTCTTTATCATTTCAATGCCAGAACTTCCCTGATTTCATGTCTGCAGTCATGGAAGCCCCTAGCTTCCCAGCTCCCTTTTAGCATCCTTCTAGCCTTATGAACCCCCTGAAGTATTTGTAGACTTATAAAAAATCAGTATTTCTTCCTTTTAGGACATACGCACATTTGGTGGTGTGCTTTCTTCTTAACTATAAATTTTAGTGTTAAAAATCTTTTTTAATAACATTTAAATACGTTGGAGTAGCTCCGTGTCGTAAGGACTGTAAGATGCACACTATACTTAAAATGTTTTAAGAAGTGTATGAATTAATCAAATTTATTGGAAAGACACAGGCAGTGTGTGGTTTAATAATTGTCAGCAGAGTTTTCTGATCAGCTTCAGGTTTTAGACAAAAAAAAAGGCAAATTCTACAAAATGATTGCATAGAACTGTAGAAATTAATATTAATATAAATGGAACTGTTTGAGTGCAAGTTGTTTATAAGCCAGGATTCTTTTTTAAAATTTGTCTTTTTGCCTCACTGTTTTCTTCTTCTACTCTGTCAGGCTGATTTTGTAAAAGTTGCCCACCCTGACTTTGCATTCAGAGAAGCTGCTGAAGAAGCTTGCAGGAACATTGGTACTGTGGTAGAGAAGTATGTTTTCTTCTTTTTTCTTTTCTNATATGCATCTTTAAAAATTTCTCTATGATCGTCTATGAGAACAGCAATCAACAAAAAATGTTTCCCCCTGGGAACAAAGTGTCAGTCTTCTGTTACAGATATTTAAGGGTTTGTTACAGTATCTCATGAAAGGTGAGATATTTTAGTTTCAGTTTCTGACTTCATGTCACTGAAGCCCATCAAAGGCTCAAAGCGACATTTTTCTAGGACTTGTGACAATTCACTGGTGATTGTAAAGTTTACGTACAAAATGCTTGAAAGGGGATTTCTCAGGACTTGGATTAAGCACACCATGTATAACAATATGACTTTAATATCTGAATACCTCTTCAGATATAAAATTTGTAGAAAGAAGAAGTATTCACAGATTATCCTGAGAGGCTCATAACCTTTTGTGTGCATGTGTTTCATTCCCGATCGTATCCCACCTGGGAATGCAGCATAACATGCCAGCAAATCTGATGGACACAGTATTATCTGCAGGGGGACAATATGTGGAAATGTTCTAGGGATAGTAAGCTCTTAGTCTATTCCAGTGACAGTCAGCAGCACATTTATCTGATGGCAAACTTGAGCACAGGTTTTCCTTTGATGGAGTCCTTTCAAAGTAAGGGTTAGAAAACCCTTCTCCCACCTTAATGATCTCGCTATGAACCTTTGTACTCTCACCATGATTATCTTTGTTCATAAAAATCTAAGCTGTCAGTATTAGACTTGCTCATATTGCCACAAAATACCATCCAAAAGTATTTTTCTATCAGATGCACAAGACCTGTTTCCATGCTGGCTTGTCCACACATGCTTTGTACAGAAATTTTCCACTTTTTAAGTGTGATTGTGAACCAGAAAGCATTTTGAAAATACGGTCCTTGGCTTTTAATGTTGTTTCACTAAATACTGCCTTCGAATGAGTAATACTAAGAAACTGAAATATTAATCTGTTACTAATACATGATTCTTTTACTCTGTGTCTTTTCAGATTAAATACAGATGTTGAACTGTGTCAGAGTTTGAGACGCCTGCTAGCTGATGAAACTGTAATGAGTTCCTTAGATCCAGAAACCAGGTACTTACTAATGCTTATAGATCTTTATAGATTATAAATAGAATCTTACAGATTTAGATTCTTAGATAATATATATTGTTCCTTATTGTACTTATATTTTGTGTTTTTTTAAATTAATAAATGCAACTTTTGGAAAACAAACCACATCTCCATTATTAATTTATTAGTCACTACTAAATTACCTGCACAGGAGTTAGGAAATTTGTAGTTGTGTAATCTTGGAGAATGTCTCTGTGACTATAAAGCACAAGATATATGTATGCTGAATAACTGAGATCTGGAAGAACAGAAAAATAAAAACTTAAGATTTTCTTCAGTAACATTCTTTTGATTAAAATTATATATTCTGCTGTGGTGTACATATCAGTGTTTTTAGGAATAAAGTTAGGGAACAGACTATATAACTTGATTTCACTTTATAGAACCTTATTTATATTTTTCTAGATCAGATTAGCAGTATATTTATTGAAAGCTTACTTTATGATTGCTGTAATAGGTTTTATTAGCTGTTTATGCATTTATAGTTTTGAATTATTTATTCACTGACATGGTTAGACAAGCTTAATGTATAAGTTACTTCCTTCTTTCTTCTTTCCCTATGATCAAGGATGTTAGATTTGAAAAGGTATTTTTCTGATGTTAGAATAAATGAAGTGTGAAAGGAAATTAAAATGGTAATTTGCACAAATTGGTTGAACATCTAGATTAAGGTACTGGAATTATTTTGAAGGCTGTTTTCAAAGCAGCTAACTAAACTAAGAACAAAGGAAAAATTGTTTCTCACTGAGTTAGTTGTTAAGGACCTAAAACATAGGAAATCTTTGTCCATAATAAAATCATTCATGTGACTGTGGCATTATTCTCTGTGAAAGACATGAAACATGAATAACTACTAAAGGCAAAATCTGTTAAGAAATGGTGCTTACTATCAAATGAGGCTGTTTTAACGGGGGTTTACTGTATTTTTAGGCGAGTGGCAGAACTTTTTATGTTTGATTTTGAGATCAGTGGCATTCATTTGGATGAAGAAAAGGTAATTTCTGGCTACAATATATGAACAGAAATTTGTCTGTCTACCAAAGACCAGATAATGAAATCATGTGATTCTGGGTCAGTTTGTCCTTTGTGGAATTTTGTTGTCTTAGAAGTGATTAATTTTGTCTATTTTAAATCACTTCTAAAGGTAGTTTTTAGATAGTTGATTGTTCTTCCCAGTTTGGTCCTCATCATTCCTTTCTGTTCTGAGGAGTTATAAGCAAGTCCTGGAACCCTATTTTCTTTTGTTTGGTGTCTGCATCAGATATTTAAAATAGCTACTCAGCTGTCAGAACAACATATTTACAGAGAGGGAAAAGCAGCATTCCGTGCACCTTGATGACAGGTTAATCAAGTAGAGTGTTTTAGAAGGGATCAGGTGTGTGTCCAGGCACTCCTGTGGTGCTCACATAACCAGAAGTTGTAAATCTTGTTCAAAATTGAATATCTAGGCATGGTCTGATTACCTGTCTTGGAGCTTTTACATACTTTTGCAGTAGTTAGTGATGGATTTTCCAAAACCAGCAGCTTACACCATGCTTCATGGTATGGATGCTCTGTTCATAGTTCACTGTATAAAAGTTAATTCCTTGTTTGAGTCATCCCCTCCAAAAAAATCTGTACAAAGGCTCTTCTACCAGCTTTATGTGGTAGAGTTATTCTGAAAATCATGGTTGTGACGGTGTTTTGTGACCTAGAAAATGGTTCTAGAATATATTTTTATGATTACTTTGTCCAAAGAACAACCCTGAAACTTCAGCTCTGGAGTTTATGTCTGATTTGACTCTTGGTTCTATGGTGCTTCATCTCCTTTCAGTTACAATTTCACTTATTTTTGCATGTTTTCCTCTTCCCCCCCGCCTGTTCCACTTTTCTTCCTTGCTGCTCAGTGTTTCTTTTCAATGCTAATTTAAGACTTTAGAAATCCTTCTGTATTGCAAGTTGAAATTTACTTCTGCTACAAAGAATTTCTGCTTTTTATAATAAAACGCAAAGATGTATTTTCAAGAGTAAGGGTGGAATGGGAGGACAGAGATCGGGTTATGTCATTCTTTGGACTTCAAAAGTTATGTTGCATTTGTACCCTCACCCTTTGGTTTTTTTTGAGCTATGAACCCACAGACAACAGAGACCATACTCTACTAATGTGAGCATGTTCACTGAAGCAAATCTTGCATGGTTAAATGCGTGAAATACCGTAATGAAGGTGATAAAAATCTAAATCACAAACTCCTAAGAGAAGGGTTGAAATACCATAAATACTTACAGTCTCCAGGAAACAGTGCAATACAAACAGGAAAAAGAGAATTTTAATTCTATATCTATTTTAGGATATTTCTCCCAAAGATGCTTCTTTTTTTTTTATTCAGTGTTTTACATAGCAATCAGTTACAAGCTAGCAAAGCTTATGTAAATTCTACTTGAACTCCACTGTACATTTTCTTGCTGCAGAAACGTGGGCATTTTCTTTGAAATTTCAATGCTTTATGAAATTACAGATCTGTATGAGCATCTGATCTTGTTGACTTCAGCCCTGCATTATGACTTTGCTGATGCTGTAGGTCTAATCTTAAGTGTTGTATTTTCTGCTTCATTTTTGAAAGAGTCCTCTAAGGTTTAAGAATTTTGAGTTCTGCTTGAACTGAGTCTGAAGATATTATTTTGTGCTTTATTTTTCTTACAGCGTAAAAAGGCAGTCGACCTCAACGTCAGAATATTGGATTTATGTAACGAATTTCTGATAGGAACTCACATTCCCAACAAGATTGACAAAAATGTTTTGCCAGAGCATATTCGATATAATTTTACAGCTGAAGGCAATTACTTACAAGTTGCTGGTCTACATGCTGATTGTCCTGATGATCTGGTTTGTATTCCCCGACTTTACTTTGGCATCCTCATCCTCTATACCAGAAGTGCTTATCAGTTATTTTACTTGTTAGTGAGGCAAATGCATGTGGTTTATGATTATGCTGTTGTTTTTAACAAGGAAAAAATTTTGTAGAACATAATAATCAGTTGCATACTTGACTGTAGCAGCTATGAAATAATGGCTGTGCAGCAGAACCTAAGTGTCTGGAGGAAGAAGAGGAGCAGAATACAGACTCTTGATTTTAGGCAAGCACACTTCAGTTTATTCAGTAAACTGGGAGGTGGGATCCCATGAAATGCAATTCTGAAGGGTAAAGGAGCTTAAGAAAGCAGGTAGTTCTCTAAAGACAGCTTCCTCCAAGCATGTGAGTATTAAGATACTCAGTATTAATGCATCCTGATCCTTAGAAAGCCAAGCAGATGTATCAGGAACTAGGCTCGACAAACAGGGAACTCTTAACAAACCTTCATCTCCAAAAGGTATCATACATGGAGTGGAAGCAGGAGCAAGATCCAGGGGAGGAATGTAGAAATGTTGCCTGTATGTGTAGGGATGATGTCGGGGAGATCAAAGCTCAAATGCAGTTGTGGCTTGAAGGGGACATTAAAACAACAACAAGAGCAATTACTGCTGCATTGGTACTAAAAGCCTGAGCAAGGAAAACATGGACTCAGTGCTGAGTGAGGTGAGTGACTCAGTGGCAGCAGACACAGATAAGGCTGAGATGCTCACCACTTACTTTTGCCTCAGTGTTCATCAGTGACTTTAGTCCAAGGTAGGAGATTACAGTCTGGATTAGTGGACAACCAGAGAGCTAAAAAAACTTAATTTCATGATCAGACTCAGGGAGTAGTGGTTGAAATGTACCCTACAGGAAGACTGGTATGGAAGAAACTGCTGGAGGGGGTCTGTCCTGGGTCTCCTGTTTAAAACCTTTATCAGTGACATAGAGGAAGTGACAGAGGGCTTACCTACCAGATTTGCAGGTGATAGCAACTAGGGAGGAGCAATCAATACACTTGAAGGTCAAGGCTGACATTCAGAGTGGCCTAAAAGCTGAGGTAATGGTTCAGTGGCAACCTTACGTAATTCAAAAAGGACAAAATCCTGCACCTGGAAAGGGAGAATTCCTGGTTGTAGGACAGGCTAGGACTGCCTGGCTGGGTCTGATCTTTGGCAAAGGCCCACAGTGTTGGTGAGCAGCAAGCTGAGCATGAGCCAGCAGTAACCCTGGCAGCAAAGGGGCCAACAGCATCTTGGACTGCATAAACAGGGGCAGAGACTGAGGGAAGAGATTACAGCCCCACTCTTTAGGAGTGTCTTAAACAGAGGCCACCAAGATGGGCAGTTGCTGGAGTGCCTGCACCGTGAAGAAGGGCAGAGGGATTTGGGCCTATTCACCCTATGGCAGAGGTGGTTTGGGGGGACCCTGGTGGCACCCTGCCAGTACCTACAAGGATGGCATGGAGAAAATGGAGCCAGGCTCTTCAGAGAGGTGCATGACAGAACAAGTGTCAAAAGGCACAAGTTGAGATGAGAAATGCCAGTTGGAGAAGTTTTTCCTGCTGATGATACCCAAGCAGTGAAACAGTGAGGTCATGCTGTCTCTCTCATATGTGCAGGGTTTCAGGACCAGACTGGAAAAAGCTTTGTGTGACTTGGTCTTAGCTTATAGTTGTTTCCTCTTTGTGCAAGAGGTTGGATTAGAGACCTCATGAGGTCCCATCCAACCTGAATTATCCTGAAAAAAAGTCTTAATTTAGTTATTGTTAATGTTGTTTTTCTAAAAAATAATTAATTTAGAGTTATAAATGCAAAACCAGTTTAGACGCATTGAAATGCAGCAGTGGCTCCCTAGATTTTTAGATACAATTTTAGGATCAGGAGCATGTTAAAACACTCCAGGGTTCTTTCTTCACTTATACTATGTAGTTAAATAAGCATACTTAAATAATCGTACTTAAATAATCAAGGAGGCTTTGAAATCTTGTTTGTCAAAAAAAAAAAAAAAAAGGAGAAAACTTTATTGTGGTAGAATCCAAGCTGTAATGTTTAATTTCTTTAAGAAATTAAAAATTAATTGAATTATGGCACTGATAGGATGTAAAGAAATGAATAATGCTCATTTTATGTCATCTCTAAATGCTTGTCCTGAAACAATACAATCTCCCGAATTGCTACTGAAGCTATGAGTAATATATCAATTAAAGAATGAAGTTGTCTGAGTCAGCACTTTGGAAAGACTCTTTGAAAATCTTATAATTTAGGTTTGAAAGGATTTTCTTAGCTTGTCAGTTTGAGTCTGATCCTGTTCAGCGCAGGATCAAGTAATCAAGTTTGTCAGTGACATGTCCAGTTGATTTTTGATCACTTTCCAAGGATGGAGATTCCATTACTTTTCTGGACAGCCCGTTTGACCACCCTCACTACTATTATTTCTTCCTGATATCAAATTGGAATTTTTCATCTTCTAGCTTGTGTCCATTACATCTCCTGCTCTTGCTCTGCACCTCTAAGAAGAGTCTGTCTGTATGTTCTCTACACCTGACTGCTAACTAAAAGATAAAGATCTCCCTTGATCTTACTCTTCTTTAGGCTGGACAAACACAGCTCTCAAGCTCCATTCTGTCATGTGCTCCAGCTCACAAACAACTGGTGGCCCTGTGCTGGACCCACTCCCATATATCAGTGTCTTTATTGTTGAATGGAACCCAGATTTAGGCATTGTAGTTCAGGTGTTGTCTGGACAGTACCAAGCAGAGGAAAGCAGTCACGTCTGGGGATCAGATGGCTTGTTCATTTTCTAGTAGAGCTCAGTCAGCTGCTGACCTTTGCTGCAAAAACACACTGCTATGTTCAAGGAAGGGCAATCACCTCTCTTACTTAATTTGCTTTTTTCAAGATGAAAGCCTGGTGGAACAGAACAGGTACAAAATGACTTGTAAATTTTTATATTCGTATTTTTTCTAAACTCAGGACCTGCATTCTTGTTCAATGTATTGTCCAAGAGAGAAGCTTATTGCAGATGAAGGCAAGCATAAGTTGTTGCTGGATTTCCTGAGCTTATTCCATATGTACAAAATTAAGTTATTTGCAATTGGTTTGTGAAACATAAAAGCATTTTATCAAATTTTCTAAGTCTCCAGGTAATTTTTTTTTTCAGAGTTATGGAAAAAAACCAAACAAACTGAAAATATGAGAAAATGCGGAAGTTTGTGGGCAGATGGGCAGACTAATAGTTTTCTCCTACAAAAGAAATAAGGCTTTTCTCTTCCTCTCTTTTCTCTCCCCTGACCCCATCTCTTTTTCTTGTCAGATCCTTCCATAAGCAAGCTTTACTGATATGCAGAGAACAATTTGGGTTTAGTTTCAGAGGTTTTAATGAGTTAAGACAGCCCACAGAGTGGTCTGAAAAGCACAGGTGTTGACAGAAGGAGGGAGTTAATGAGAGACTGTTGACAGGAGTAGAGAACAGGACCCTTTTTGGCAGTCTTGATCTGTTAGGTTGTCTTATTGCATCCCTCCTTCCACTTTTAATGGGTAAGAGATCTGTAATTGTCAGGCAGTTATAATTACTATTGTTAAAAGGCTTTAGGCCTTTTCCCAGCAATATCAGTGAAATACAGCTGTTACGCCAGATCTTCAGTTGCATCACTTGTTTCTGTTAGAAATGAGTCTTTAGTAATGTGGCTTCTTTTTTTCTTGTGTTAGGTGCGAGAAGCTGCTTACAAGATTTTTCTTCACTCAAACGCTCAGCAGTTGGCTCGATTGGAGGAATTGCTTGCGAGCCGGAACAGCCTGGCACAGCTGGTTGGCTACGACACCTTTGCCCACAGGGCTCTTCAGGGAACAATGGCCAAAAATCCAGGTATAAGGCACGGATGGAAGGGCATGCTGAGAAATCAGATGTGTAACATATGGGGTCAAAGGTTGTTAGTTGCTTTAGCTAAGTTTACACATACTTCTTCCAGTGAAGTATTTTATTGCGGTTACATTTTACTGTATGCCATACAGCTCTCTGTAAATAATAGTACTCACTGAGGAGGATCTGGTATTTTGGTTCAGAATTGATGCTTACTCCTTAGATTATGAAGGTGTCATTATCTCAGCACATACCAAAGTAAATGTAGTACTAAATTCTCTTGAAATAATATCGGTGGAGTAGTTTGTTAAAAAATCTAAGGGAATTTTTTTGTTTGGAATATTCTCGTGTAAACTTAAGATCTTTTAGGGAAAAATAATTTTCATATTTTTTCCTCCCTTCTAGAAACAGTAAGACAGTTTCTGGAGAAGCTTTCTGAGCAGTTGTCTAAAAGGTATGTCTTTTTCACTAAGCTATTTTTTTAACCATACTCTTTATTTCAAGAATAGAGGGACTTGTGCACTAATAAGTTAGTCAGTGCTGCTTATTATATGCTCTGATAAAGCAAAAACCAAGACTTCCCCAGAATTTTGAGAGAAGGCTATTTGCTTAGAATAAATTCTATGTCTGTTATCAGAGGACACCCAGGACTGAATGCAAGAAATGCAGTTAACAGCAAACAAGGAGACCAAGTTGAAGTGTAGAAGAGCACCTCTCCTAGTCCTCTTGCCATATGCACGACTCCAGATATTTTGCATCTATAAACAAATTTCCCTGTTCGTCCCTCTTGCCACCCTGAGCTCCACACAGCACAAAACAATTTCATCACTGGGTATAAATGGGGTGTATTGTAAGAATGAAAATGTTTTGAAGGTGTACAACCACAATAAGATGGACTGAATTTGAAAGTACTTGAATGGCAGAAGCAGAGTGGAAAAGTTTTTCTACTGTGGTATGTGAGCCTGCCATTTTATATAGTAATTTTATATATATAGTACTATAAATCTCTGATGATGGACATTTTCTTAAGACAGAGTATTATCATATACTGTATTACATTGCTCAAAGATCTTTCATTAACATTTTCATCACAAAAATATTTTTCAGAACTCAAAAGGACTTTCAAATGATGACAAAGATGAAAATGAAGCTCAACCCCCACAATTCAGTAAGTTACATTTCCATATGTGATTGTCTGTTTTGTTTCTTCTAAAAAACGTAGTATAAGGTAATCATGTTCTACAATTATCTCTACTTCAGTGTACAAGGTGTAGTAGAATTAGAAACATTGTCTCTTCTGGCTTCAAATGCTTTCTGACTACTTAGCTGCTGTATTAAAACCAGATACTGAGTATGAGAGAGCTGTTGGTTTATACAAAGTGGTACTGAGGTAACCAAAATACAAAGTAGTTAAGGGAGTATCACTTTGCTTTGAATTAATTGACTCATTTGAAAAATAAAGGCTGTACTTTAGGTTAGATCCAAGTCCAGTTTTTATACTACATTGTATGTATCTTAATGCTGTACATATCTAGGTTTATATTTTTATTTGAATTGAGTGTATTTCTTGAAATCGGGTATGAAGTCCTGTTATATAGTTGAGTAAGAAGACCAATATTCAAGAAATATCAAAAAAAGTTTTCGGTTTATGATATATGATGCTGGTTTTGGTGGTGGTTTGAGCCCTGACTGTTTCCCATTATGTTTTAAAATCCTGTAACTTGCTGAAACTGCAAAAATACTCAAAGGAAACAAAACTTTTACTTTGGGTTCACTTGTTGTCCATTATTGTAATTATAAGCTGGAATTCTCTTTCAGATGCTGATGCCATGGGATCACCCCTACTACAGTGGAGTCCTTCGTGCTGAGAGGTAAGCTCCTTATGTTCCTGATTGTAATGTAAATGAGTGTCCTTGCAATAAGGAAAAGAAAGTCCTCAATATAAACAGGATTTCTTTCTTTGAAGATGTACCTCATATAAAAAAATAAATATTATCTGGTGGGAGAGTTGTTTGTAACATTTTTTAGTTACTGCTGGAATGCCTGTAGAAGTTTTTAGTTCCTCTTGTTTTGCAGGCCCTCTTTGAAGATAAAAGAGGATGAAGCAGTTTCAGAACAGATAGAAAATCCTTATTGTTGTTTTGCTTTTAGTTCTTAGCTGGGCTGTAATACTGTTCAAAAATAAATTTTGAACACTGAGTACAATCCAACTTCTTTTCATATTTTAACTTCATTGTGCTTCTTACCGAATGTGCAACTTATCCTCTTCTGCAGACTTGAAATAGCAACTTCTTCAGTAAATCTTTGCTGTTTATGGATAGAATCCATTCTTATCTCACTTGCAAAGACTGGAAAATAAATGCTTTACACAGACTTAAATAGTGCATGAGACCTTTGCACATAATGAGATGTCAGCTCTGAAAGATGTAACCCCTGCGTGTTGCCTTTATTAGATCAGCAGCAGTGACCTTTTAAGTTTCTGTTGGAAAAGATAATCGAAAGTTATGCTGCTCTCACAAGGGGGTTTAGAAAAAAATCTTCCTTCACTGCAGGTTTACAGTTTTTTGGTTTTTAAACAAACATAGACTGGATGTATCTGATTAAAATAGTAGTTTACTCTGGATCAGAAAGCTGCGGTAGTATAGACATGGCATGGAATCATTGCCAGCAGCTGACCTGGCTGTTTTCAGAATTGGTGTGTGCCGTAAGGGTTAGAGCATTAGGTGTAGAAGGCACTGTGTTTGTTACTTCTCCTGGAGGAGTGTCTTCTGATGCTGATTGTCCTTCTTAGTCTTACTGGTCTTACTGTCCTTAGATCTCCTCAGGAAGCTAACTGTCTCATAATTGAGTTGCTGATGATTACAAGTAGATTATTCTGCTCTTTTTGGCATTAAAAAGAAAAATATTTCCTTTCCTTGGGGGGCTTTGTAAGAGAGCCAATTAAGTTACTTTAAGAATTGCGTGGTGGCTTTATGAAGGGAGAGCTGCAGGTGAAACAGACCCAGACACTGGCAGTGTATCTTTGCTATTTTTTTGTATTCAGGCACCAAGTCTGGAAGTTGGATCAGTGTGAAGAGTCTCCTGAATCTGTGTAGGCCTCCCTGATTACAATGCAGGATTGGGGCCCAATGTTTTTCTCCCTCCAGCTTGGGCAGGAATATTTGTTTCTGGCAGGTATACAAGCATCTACAAGACAGGGGATAAAAAGTAGTTCTCCTTTCCATTGTGTGCAGAGCTGCTTTGCTTTTAACAAGAGTGTAGATCTTTCATGGTCCTGTTTTCTGGATAGTTGTCTGTCTTTGGAAAAAGTTTTTGATCTAACTGACTGAAAAAGTCTTTACATTCCTTCTGCCCATATTGTGGGTGTTTAACAGGGTACTGGATACTGGGTAATCAGCTCTGAAAAGTAAAACTCACTTGTCCACTGCATAGTGTCAAGGACTGTGCTTTATGCCTGAAACTAGGCAGGAGTCGGAGTATTCACACAACAACCGAAGGATGGGAATATACCTTGTCATGTCTGTGTCCTAAATGCCTTGTTACCCAAATGGGAATCTCCTATCCTTTATCTTGTATTTGTACTTACCTCTGTTTGACCTCATCCCTTCTTGAATGCCCTGGGGACGCTGTGGTATGTTCAGTTCAGCACTTTTGTAACTGGAAATTGAGAACTGTATCTGTCACACAAAGCTTCATGCTGGCTGGAGTTTGACTTCTGGCTATTTGTTGTTACTCTTTTGGTATCTGAGCCAATTATCTTGCATTAAATTATGCATCTAAAGAAAAGTGATGTTGTTTTCCTTTTTTGTTTGGTCGTTTTTTTTCCATGGGAAAGTGATTTAATGCTTTAAAAAAAAAAATTGTGTAGTGTTTCTTTATTTATAAGCTCAATAAATAATTTCTTTTTTACTTCTATTATATTTTGCGTTTTTTCAAACGACAATGTCAGAAATGACAAAATACGTTTTCAAACAAGATGCACTTAACTGTCATGCATTTCTCCCATTCTTTGTTCAGTCTATTATTTGTTTTTGGTCTTCAAGGATTTCTCTCTTTTGGAAGAAATTTAGCTTTAGGTCTTTAACAGAAATGCCATGGTTGTATTTGTAATAGTGCTGTGCACAGAGCATGGCTTATGTATTTGTCTGTCATGTTTTGGGACGCAGTAGTAGTTTGCGTGGTGGATTTTTGTATTAGGAATTTCTCTTTTCTTCTGCTTAGTAAAATGTTTTTGTTGAAAGGGAAGCAAATGTATGCTTTTGGGTATTCCTTTTGGACTGCTGTTGTCGCTGTGGTTCCAGCTGAAGTACAGACCCATAGTTTCCTAGGTATTGTCAGGTACCTAAGATGCAGATTATCTAACCTAAGTATAAAGAAAGAGACTACTGGGATTTAGTTCTTGATTAAGTAACTCAGCAATTTCTGGTATTTCACACGTGCAGCACTAGGGGGTGCAAGAAATACTAGCTGCGACAGTGTCTATGTCTGCTGGAAAATGTTTACCGTTTCTTAGTTTGGCCCATACAACCATTCCTCTTTAGTCCTCCAGATTTTGACCAGCTACATGTCAAATGACATTGAAACTCATGACGTATTTTTAATAGCATGTTGTATGTTTTAAATGTATTTATGTATTTTATCTTCTAAATATACATTTAGTCTTTACTGTAACAGGATTAGGGAAACAAATCCTTTATTAGATTTCTAATAACTAGTTTTAAGAGGTAGATATTTACTTGTGAAGGATGCAGGATGTCCACATGCGTTTGGACTGTGGAGTTTTGATGCCATTTGCTGTCGCTTCGGGTTGGTTTCATTGTCACTGCTTCCTCTGCTGTTACCGACCATTGCTGGTGTTCTGTCACTTGAACAACAGGAGGCGCTCCAGACTCAAGCCACAGAGTTGCGGTTGTTCTGTCTAAACCCGGCCACAACAATTTTGTTTCTGTCAGCTTTCACCAAGTCTTTTCCCTGGAAACTTGATCCTACTTCAAAAGTGTAAGCCTCCCATTGATGGGAACAGGATATTTTACTTTTTTTTTTTTCCCCAGACTATGTTAAGTAGCCTCTCTGGCTTTAAACCTACACTTAAGACAGTGTAATGTTTTTGTAGCTATAGTTTAAGAGGCAGGGAAAGTACATGTCAGTATAAATGTACTTGTAAGAGAAACAGGAGACAAAAGTCTGAAATTCATGGTAGTAGTATCTTAAAAGAAGATAGAGTAATTAGGAGAACCTCAAGAATTTTGGCAGGCTGAGGGTAATAAACCAGTGAATGCTAGAACATGCTTCAGCGTCTAACAAGTAAGAAGATGTCTAATATGTATATTATAAAAATAATAATGTCGAGTTTTAGTGCAGACAAGTACCCAAGTACTAATTAAATCGCATTACTTCTCAGTAAGTGCAGCTGTAATTCTCAAGGCCCTGATATTGCAAAGATGTGGTAGTCCTGCTGACTTCTTCCGGGTCAGAACAAACCACAACAGAAAATCACCCCCAAAAGGCTGTGAGAGACTTTTTGAGGTCAGCCATTTGCCTTGAAGGTAGGATTGGCTGTGCTAGTCACTTCTGACAGAGATACAGAACTGTTCTTGAGAATCGTCAGCAGTGAGCTTTGTGTATTTGGTATTGACTCCTGTTTCCTTAACCTGTGGTTCTTGCCAGGCTGGCTTGACTTCACTGGCTGTAATTCACTGTTAGGATTTTTGCCAAAATGTCCCAGATTTTATTCAACTTGAAGCTGGGATGTGCTTGCAGAGTACTGACTCTGTCCTAGTCCCTTTCTTTAGGACTCCAGAAGGAAGTAAGACCAGCCTTGAGGATGACAGATTAATGCAAAAATAAATTAGTTTCCTGATGTGTAGGAAAGAGAAGCCCCCATGACAGCTGCAGGCGTTTTGGATCTTGGGGTGCCAGCTTAGCAGAAATTAGGAATAAATCACCTCCATTCTTGTTGGGACTGTACACAGGTTACTGGCTTCAGGGGAGGGTAGGCACCACTTCTGGATTTTTTTGGAGGGGTAGGTTCAATACCAAGGTATGAAAACATGACTGGCTGTTTCTCAAGTTCCTAAAAGCTGCAACTAATATTGAGGTTTGCAAGTTACTGGTAAAGAAACTTGTTCATGGCTGCTTTTTGTTAAATTATTTTTAGTTTTATGAAAGACTGTTCTCTCTTGGGAACGCCATGTAGAAGAATAGCCCAGACCCTTTGTGGAACATGTGAGAAAACTGTCGCTCTGTTCAATTTGAAATCTGAAGTGGAAAATTAATGCAAAATATAACTAGGAAATCTTTCAACCAAAGTGCTCAGAGAGGAGAACTTTCTGTAACAAACTCTTCATAAGAAAGGGAAGATATGCCTTCTGTTAAACCAACTAATGCAGGTATAGAAAGTCCACTTTAATTCACCAGTCACTAAAGCTGGTGGATTAAGCTTTTTGGAGGGAAACCTGAAAGTTAATGAAAAGGATTGCTGTAAAGCAGAATTCAACTTTTAAGAATTATTTCTTTATTCAAAACATTGTGGAAGAACAAAGAAACCGTTGATTTGAAAACTAAGTCAAATCTAAAAATTGTATGCAATGTTGATACTAATATTTTGAATTACCCCTTGACCTCCTCCAAAATATTCTAGAAAGTACAATAAACAGAAAAAAAGAATGTGAAATACAGGTGTTACTTTATGGTTGATGAGAGTACAAAGGCTTTCTAGTATTATTATTATTATTATTGTTATTATTTTTAAGAAATCCAGAGTCTTCTATAAATCATGGTTAAGAGTCTCCCTTTAGGTAAAGAATTAAGTTTCATAGTCTGGCATGTAATGAAAATTGGAGGGGGTTTTCCTTGTCTTGATCTCTTCAAGTTAACCTGAGGGGTTCATCTCACTTTTATCTTCACTAAAAAGATATTTTCAAGTTTCTTTGAAAATTTTGACAGCATCTGTTTTATTAGAGATAGTTAACTTCATCTTCTGTATTTTTGTGGATGTCAACAGGATAATAATTTTTCTCACAAAAACCCCCAAAGAAGTCAGGATATGTCAAGGACAACATTTAATAGCCACCAATAAGAATTCTTGCGTGGCAGCTAATTTGCAATTGTTAGGAGTCTGAATGCCCGTGTTCTGAAGAACAGTGATCCTGATTCAAATGTCCCTAATGTTCAATTTTATGAAAAGCTTTCTTAGTAGAATAGATGAAAGTCATGTTGCACAAAACAGTCTTAGCTTCTTTCCAAAGATACAGCTTAAGTGAAAGTGATTTTAGAAGTCTGCATTTTATTTCGACTCAGTGAAGTCATACAAGCTTAGAAATAATTATTTATAATCACATACTACATCTTTGTTCCTCGCAGGGGCACAGCCTTTTCGTTTGAAGCCTGCTGTTCTTGAAGAATAACCAAACCTCATTGTGTCAGTTAACTTCTTTTTATAATTGTTTTTTAAATTGGTTTGGCTACTTTGCTTCTCATAAAAATACAGCTGGGCTGCAAACTGTGAAAGTAATGTGTCTGGATTTCTAAAATGTAGTTTATCCTTTAATATAAAGCAGGAACTTACATTAAAGGAACTACTGTTTTCTTTGATATTTCTGCTTTCGTTAGGAGAGTACTGAGATTTCTCTTCGTAAAGTTTCTGAGCTCACATTCTGACATAGAGTATATGAGAAAATTTTCATTCTTTCCTGGGCGTTTGTTATAAATACAAATACTTTGGCATTTGAAATCAGATGTTCAGAGTGAATTAAGTTACTGGAATATGCAAAATGAATACAGAGCAAACCTATTGTGTTCAAGTTTATGTGTCTCAGTCTTTCACAGTTTTCGACATGTAAGCATGAGAGTTGTGCAATTCTACAGGAGAAACAAATAATTTAAGGTTCATTATTACAATAAAAGGGACCTCTTTGAGTCTTGATTTTTATCTTTCTTAAGTCAAAGCAGCTTAACTGAAAGCTCAGCACAGAGGAAAGTATTCTTTTCCACTGTAGAGGAATTAATGTATATATTTGATGCTATTTCTGATTTGTGCAGGGTGAGTATGTATTGGTGTCCACTTTTTTTTTTTCATAAATGTTGTATTTCCTACATCAAAACTAAAAACAACATTTAAAAAAAATTCATTAATATCTAGTCATGTATAAAATCCTTGATTTCAGGAAGTCTTCTTTTAGATTAACCATTGTGTTTTCTGGTGGGTGTGTGTATGTCTGTAGTGGGTAGAAGTTTTGATATTTCCTTTTCCTGTTCTTCCAGAATTACATTCAGATCCTTTAAGTTTCATGTAATGGCTTAATAAAATTTATGTGCTCAAGTTCAAGGGTAGTTGGGAAAATCTTTTTGTAGCACTGCAAATTGCAAATATCAAAAATCAATCCATACCTGGGTTTTTTACCTGAGATACACTAGAAGAAATGTTACACGGTAAGAAGTCTTTTTGATTGGAATATATAGTTCTCTGCAAAGTTCTGTTGGGATTCATCAGAATACCACCTGAGATCCATCTCTTTCACCTGCATTTTCAAAGGCACATTCCCATAGAAAACGCTGTGCCCTTCATCCTTTTGGGATTCAACTATACAACATGCAGTCTAGTCAGGGAAGCCTAAGTTCCAGAAAGAAGCAAGAGCTCATAGCTGAGCTCTAGACTTCTAGTTACCTCTAACTGGTACCTTATTAAGTGTTACAATATTTGTGTCTGCCCTTCTCTGGTGACATAGGCATCCTAAGGCCCAGAACTCACATTTTATGCAAAATGGTATCCAGACAGGTTGTTTGATTCTTGCCCTGGCTTGCTTGGCTGCCTTGAATCCTTTTTCTTAGGAAGTGCTGTAACCTCGTTTCCATGTGTTAGCTGCTTTGGAGACAGCAGTACAATGTTTTGCTGGTGATGTTACTATACCATGTGCATCATCATCCCCGCTGAATTCTGTCTGTCTGTCTGCTCTTCCGGGGCTGCAAATTACAGCATACAAGAAAACCTTCCAGCTCTTCTTCACAGTAGTTATTGTCACTAAATGCTGTCTGTCTCCAGAGCATTAACCTTTCTTCCTAGTAGCAGTAACCCTTAGCAGAAATTTTACTGGTAGCAGAGTGCCTGTTACTGTAGTTCAGTATGGGTCATGATAATTTCCTTTCTGATTTCTTTTCCCAAAAATACTTGAGTGCACTTCCTGTTGGAGATAAAATCGTAACTTGTCTGAATAAATGTAGAGGCAGCTTGCCAAAGAGTGTGCTCATAATAAAGCAGCTGCTTCTTGCAGTTTTATTTCAATTTTTTACTATTGTAATAGTAAAAATAGAAGGCACAAAGCTGTAAAACTATTCAGGCTCACAATTGATAACAGCTTGAAAATCGGGCATAAAGTGATTCTTAGAATGACTGCTGCTTTAACATGTAGTATAATAAAAATAATTATATGCGCAGTAGGGTCATCAACATTTTTAACATGTAGATTATGAAGATTGCTTTGCTCTGACTAGTGAGCATTTCAGGGGCAGGCTAAGCTATAGCACTTTGGAAATTCTGCATTCTGCTCCTTTTTATGTAGAGTCAGTCAGTATCAGTTAATTCATTTACTGAAGTTGTTGTCCTTTCATTCTGTCGATTGAGAAGTAATGTGCAGTGGAATCCCAGAATCACAATATTGTTAAGGTTGAAGGAGACCTCTGGGGATCATTTATTCCAACCCCCTGCCAGAGCAAGAATGCCTTGGTTTTGGTAGGGTCTTGTTGGGAGGCTTTAGTCTGCATTTACAAAGACACTTGGTTTCATGTTTGAAAAAAAGGGATCAAAGAAGCACCATACACCTGGGATAGAAGATGGGGAACTTTGAGTTTTCCCTTTAGCTTCAGGAGAAATTAATTTTACAGTCTTGGATCAGCCCTCAAAAAGGCTCTGCATCCTACACAGACAAGTTCTTTCTTTGTTACTGGGCAATTTAAAATGCTAAAGGAATGTATTGGGAGAAGTCTTCATCTTGAAGTTTTATGTGGTCTTTTAGAAAATCTGGCCCAGGTCAGAGCGTGTTTTGAAGATACAACCTGAGATGCTTTAACATGAGAATTTGCGTTCAAAGGACTAAGGGAAGAGAAGTTTGGATTGCTGTCACAATCACAATCCCCATTGCTGCCAAGAAGTTGAGCTACCATGTTTTTAGATTGGCATGAAGTTGACTGCCAAAATACTGTGCCTGGGAAATGTGTTCTTGCAGTTCCACTAACGTGATGAAGCTGTCAGTAACTGAGATTGGGTAATCGTTTGCTAGCTGACAGATGCTTTTTTCTTGTCATCTGGAAACAATGAAGTTGCTAATGACTGCTAACATTTGAGGGCCTGAAATCAACCAAGAATCTTCAACAAGGGCACATCTACTTTGTAAACTCTTCCAAATACTTTTCTACTCACACCCATATGCCAGATTTAAGTTTTAGAGATCTAGTAGAGATTGCAGCATTTCCTGTTCTGTTCATTGAGTATTTTTATTTTTGGGAAAGGCTCAAATATTTTCATCTCTTTCCTTTTCCCCATTGTCTTCTAGTCTTACCTAGTGTTACACCTTTTATTTTTCAGTGAGTAGCATTAAATCTTGAAGGTGGGGGCTCAGAAAAGAATCAGTCGTATGTTTATTCTTGCCACTGAAAGGCAAGATCATCTATCAATAATAATTCCAGGAACTGAGGTTTTGGTTACAAGACATCAGTTTCAGATAGCTGAGGTTTTGGCCAATTGCTGTTCCTAAATAAGCCCAAAGAGAAAGTTTTCCTGGAATCAGTGCAAGTTTGGGGTTAGGCTTTCTTCAGTTATAGTTGGTTGTACTTAATTTGTGAAAATAGAGTTCATGTATGAGGTAGGACCAAATTCAAAACTTGGGAATTGGATCTATGTTTTGGTGTCTGGAATGATTACTGCTTAGTGGGTACAGACCGGTATTTAAACGAAGATTTTTGAAGATGTATTGCACACTTCTTGGAGGAGTAGCTTTTTTTTTTTTTTCAGTAACCAGTACTCATTTTGAAGTATTATTGGTTATTATCATCTGATTGTGATAATTGCACTATATTATGGGTTTTAACCCCTTTCTCCATAACTCCTAGGACATGGCACTGGCTAGCAAACAAACAATGGGTGCCACATAACTCAAGGTATAATAATCTCCGCTGACTGCTGCTACGTGTGTCCAAAAGTAATTTAAGTATTGGGTCTGTGGCATAAGACACTAGTGGTATTTGAGGATTTTTCAATATCTTCAGCTTTGATCTTTTTTTGCACAGTGATGGAATAGGCAGGGCAGAAATGGACAATTGAGATCAGAACTAGAAACATTTTTGTTTCGGCATTTTGTATTAAAAAAATGGGTTTCAAAACTTTTTTCAATTTTGCATAGGCAAGAAGAACATTAACACACATCTTTCATTAAATGTGGGAGAGGTTTGATCCTGACAATGTTCTACCAGAAGACACTGACATTACCTTTGTGTAGTTTCTATTAAAGTGGTTGTTTAGTCAGGACCGCATTGTACTCAAAATGTCAAGATTGTGACATCTTCAAACAGTAGCCAGAGCAGGGGGCTAGTTCCTCTGGGGAGTCTGCCTTAAGGCTTTATAGTCTATTAGTGCTGTTTTTCTGGAGGGGTGGATAAGTATCATGCTTTTTTCAAAGGACAAAACTATTACAGACTGATTTCCTGCCACCACCCCATCCCCCAACTTTGCATAGTGACAGTATATTACACAGTATTTATCAGAAAGCCTTCTTCCCATCCTTTTCATCCTGGGGTAGGGTCATGATCATGGGGACATTGTGCACGTTCAAGGAGTGTTGAGAATGAGGAAGAAGTAGGCATTGATCTTCTCTGTGTAATTTTTTAGTGTCAACTGTTCTATCCATGAAGAAATATCATTGCTTTCTCCTGCTACTGTGTATCTGTGTTTTTGACAGAAATGAAATAAAACTTCGTTTCAGAGGTTGTTTTTTTCCACCCCTCCAGCAAACACATTAATCCAGTATTTCAACTGAATGTTGTAATCCTTTGCAGCTAGTATGAAATGTTGTCTTTCTCTGATAAAGCTGGAATCTCTCTCATACTGCAGCTGTGTGTTCTTAGTCCTAGGCTCCATATGACATCTTCACAAAATACTTGAGGTTGGAAATTTGCTCTGGAGGTCATCTGCTCCAACCCCCTGCTAAAGCAGGGTCCCCTGGAGCTGAGTGTCTGGGATCATGTCCAGGCAGCTTTTCAATATCTCCAAGTTGCAAGACTCCGTAGCCTCTAGGGGTAACCTGTGTCAGTGCTTGCTAATCCTCACTGGGAAAAAAATGTTTCCTGATGTTAAGATGCAACATCTTGTGCTCCATTCTGTGCCTGTTGCCTCTGGTCCTGTCACTGGGCAGCACTGAGAAGAGCCCAGTGGATGGAAGCAAGACCCTCTGACGTATCAGCCACTTCTCCCTGTTTGGGTGACACTCAGTTTGGTGTTGTCTGCCAACAACTGGACAGGACTGGACCCAGTATTGACTCCTGGAGCACACTGCTGGTCCCTGGCCTTCAACCAGTCACTGTGGCGCTGATCACCTCCCTCTGGGCCCTGCCATTCAGTTTTTCTGTTTGCTCATCCAGCTCATACATCAACAGCTTCCCTCCAAGAATCTTGTTGGAGACAATGTCAAAGGGCTCACTGAAGTCCAGGGAGGTGAGGGGCACTTCTGCCCTTTTCTGCCAGGCCAGTTATTTCATCATATAAGGTTATCAAGTTATTTAAGCATGACTTGCCTTTGGTGAATCTACGTTGACTACTCTTGGTGACTTTCTTGTCTTTCATGTACTTGGAAACAGTTTTCACGCTTAGCTGGTCCATGAAAAAAAATTCTACTCTTTAGCAAATTTTGAGAAGTCTCTAGACATCTTTTGATTTTTCTTCTTTCTTGTATAAAAGTGATTTAATTTCATGAAGTGTTTTCAAGGGTGCTAGTCTTTAATTTCCTATGATTTTCATGTTCTCTTATCCTGCAGCTGAACTCCCTGTTGGGAGTTACATGTTTTAATTTCCTGCAGCTGTGAAAATCTCATGTTTTGTTATAAATGTGAGCTGTTGGTAGTGTTGATTTACTGAAGTGTGTGTTTGTAGTATTGTATCACATGGGTTCTTTCTTGAAATACCTCGTACACTTGTCTCTCTTCTCCCAATAGGCAGGGAGGAAATGGCACGGGAACCCTGGATGATACTGGATGTCTGGGGGGAGGAGGGTGTGCGGGCTGTGCACATACACATAGCTTTGGCAGGACTGATTGAAATGCACTCAGCAAAAAAGCCCTGCAAGGAGCCCTTTTGCAATTAAACCACTTGAGCTTGTCTGTAGTGTGTATTGAGCCAGATATTAGTTAAAAAAGCAATTCTTTGAATTACAAATGGAAAAACTCAGCTTAGTATTCATAGTGGCATGTAGGATGATAATGGAAGATTTTTAAAGTGATATGACAAAAAAACAGTTCTAAACTGTTAAGGAGGTTGTTGTGATTTGCTGACAAAAGAAGGGTCATTTTAACAGGTCTTGTAGTCTGTATGCAGGGAGAGCTTCAGAGCAGAATCAGGTGGTCTGAACCACTTAGTGGTGTGTTTCAGTTTTCATGGTAACAATCTGGGCAGAAGGCAATCACTGGGCAATTCTATAAAAGTGTAGAGACATCTGAGATTTACCTGCTAAAGCCTTCCAAAAAGCGCCATGTTGAAGGCGTTGCAATTCTTAGGAATTACTGACTTAAAAATTCTTAGGATATTCAACACATAGCCTGTAATTCTGTACTTCAGGGTAGAGGGGGAGCTCTGTGTGTCAGTCAGTGTCCTTTGTACTCCAAATTTCTGTGGCTTATATGAAAATTAACTTGTCTCTTCTGCTTTCTTTTAGAGACTTGCTTTCAGTCTTTTTATCTAACTTGATCTAAAGTGATTTATATCATGCTTATTTCCTTTGGTGTAATGACTTTTTGAGTAAGAAGGAAAATGTGCGTATAAAAGTATGCAGGGTGTGAATTTAAGTGCAAAGATCTTGAAGAAGTGTGTCAGTATGGTAGAGGCAAAATCTGCTTTATTTTCTATGTTCTACTATAGTTAAGAATAGAATGGAATACACTGGATTTAGCTTCTTGCATTTGTGGTGTGAAAATGAGCAAAATCTTGTACCTTACCATATTGTGGCTTAGAGGAGTAGCCCCACCCTGCTGTGCCTGACAGCTCAGTGGTGCCTGTCAGTGAATCAGAGCTGCAGTCATAAGAAGCACTTTGGCAAATGAAGTATCCCCAGTGGGCTTCTTTTTCAGGTCTTTGTGTGGGAGTGAGAAGGAAGGAAGGGTAGGTGTTTGGGTAAGGACTATCTGGTTCCTTCACAGCTGGTCTGTAACTAAGCGTTTTGATCACAGGCCTTAAAATATCATGGTTCTCATCTTTGGTGTCCAGCTATTGTAGTCTAGCTGATGCATGTTTAAATTTCAGTGACTCTTATTCTCTAGACTTAAACAGTCTTTACTCTGAGACCCAAGAAAATGGTATAAATAACACTTGGGCTTTGTGTGTGAAATGAGGGAAGAGCATTTTTTGCCATTTGGGGTGTACACACAACTACAAGCAGATTCCAGTTCTGATTTTGCTGTTGTCTCAAAAGAATCATGTGGTGCTGATCAGCTTGTGAAAGGCGTAAGTTTGCAAAGCATTTATCTGCTGGATACACTTGTAGTGTGTTTAGTTTTTTGGGTCAGAGTCTCAGGGAATTTGAGCCCTTTTACAGGCTGCATACATCTCTGAACTAATTTCTGAATTTTTTGGTTGTTCTCAGTTTATATGCATGCATGCATGCAGATGTATGATGTCTTCCTCCCTGTGAGTGTCTTCTGTGCTACAGCATCTTGAACATAGTTGATTGAGGTTAGGCTCAGGAAACTTGGCCATGTTTGAAATCTGTGTCACATACTAAAATTTTCAGGTGGCTCACAGCTATAAGATGTTTTCTACATGGTTCAACAGAGTCCCCAGAGCTGGAGGTGTGATTTTTGTGTGGGAGGTGATTGTGTCTACTTGGTGTTTCTATTAACTGCAGTGAAAGGCGAGACTGCAGAGTCAGCAGTGCTTACCAGTTGGTTTCCTGCCCTAGCTGAGGATTTGGCTTACACCACAGCCAAAGCCAGCTTGTTTTTCTGATCAGTCACACGGTGCAGCCTTGGCATGGGAAAGGCACTTGAGTGCCAGCAGCCTCTTGTGGATCAAAAGCCACTGCTTGGCCACCCAACATGTTGCCATGGCCTGTTTGGGCTACATGTTCACCACATTTCTGAAAATCATAGAGAAGCATCTGTTGAATTTGGATGTCCAGATTTGAATATAAGAAAAATTGAGATACTGCAAAGCACTGTGACTGTGACTTGGTTTCACTATTTGAAAAATAAAGCCAGACTTGCTAACTAAGGGCCTTTGGGCTCAAGTAGTGTATTTTGTGACATCCTGTGGCTTGAAGGTTAATACTGTAGTTTATGTAGCTCTGCTGACTGACTGATTTGGGATTCTTGTATTCCCTTAGGTACAACATTGATCCTGGCTTGTATTGTCCGTTTTTCTCTCTTGGGGCATGCATGGAAGGTTTGAACTCTTTGTTCAGTCAGCTCCTAGGAATCTCCCTCTATGCTGAACAGACAAAGAGAGGAGAGATTTGGTCTGAAGATGTTCGAAAGTTGGTAAGTATTCTTGTTTCCAGCATCTGAAACCGAAGGGTAGATAAACAAGATAGTGTGTTCCTGTAAGCCATGAATCAAACTTCTTTTAAAATTACTTGAATACCTATCAGAGCACAAACTGGTTGTCTAATTTTAGTTGAAGTTAGACCTCAAGAGCTTTATCGTCTCTTTAAGTGCCTTTTGGGTGTTTGGTACTTTATGGCCTTAATACTATCTCTGTGTCAAGGATGCCTGAATCAGAAACAGTTTCTCTGTTTGGAGATTATTGTTGCACCTTTCTGAATGAGCCCTGTTAGTTTATATAGTTTCAATTTGTAGATGGCTAGAATGCTGTAGGTATGTGTCCTAGCACTCATGTGTCTTTGCCTCATTTTTTTTACTCTGTATGTCATGTTCACTTTGAGATTGATTTTTACATCTTTTATTTTTCTGCCCTCTTTTTGTGGGAGAGTGGAAATAAAAACTTGGGCAATAACTTACTCATCAGGTTCCCAAGTTCCTCTGTTTTCTTCCCTACATTTATTCACTGCCAGATCTCTGCTCTTCTGTCTCCAACCTCCAGCAAGAGATGCTGTTCTTTATGTACTGTGGGTCAATTTATAGTTACTCCTTACTCTTTCTAGTTTATTTCCATGGTAAATGAGCTTCTGTTTGTAATTTGGGGGCTACAGACAGTGTTTTTTTTTTAACACAGACAGTACTTTTAATACTAATCTGTGACTAGTTAAACACAGAAATGTCTGTAGTTTGAGAGACAAGTTGTGAATTTTGTACGTATATTTTTTCAATTAAAATTTTGAACAGATTTTACATTAGTTATTCCCAGCTCATTTGTCATTTATTCTTTATAGATCTTGCAATTTGAATATTATGTCTTCAATTTACTTGTTATCACTGTGGAAATGATACTCCTTTTTTCTTCAGGCTGTTGTTCATGAAACTGAAGGTTTGCTAGGATACATCTATTGTGACTTCTTCCAGCGACCTGATAAACCACATCAGGTAACATTTATGATCTGACTTCAGCTTGGGTTTTATATAAGTAATGACTGTAGCACTAGTGCCATTTGCTTTCAATGTAAATTTAGTAAAACTTGCCTCATTTTAAAATAAACAGGGTAAGTCTGTAACTTCATGTGTGGGTTTAGGTAAAATATTTTTTTAGAGTAGCATTTCATTTTAAAAAACATCACCCAGTAGGCTGAACTCAGACTCTTTGTGGTACAGAGTAACAGGCACTATGGAATGTCATAGAACTCTGTTTAGAGAAATAGTAGATATTGAAACACTTATTTTCTGGCCTACTGTTTACAAGTAGAAATAATCTGGCATTTACACTCCTAATTTTTACACTCAGCTAATTTTTATTCTAAATTCTTAAAACTCTAGATGGTTCTAACTGTTGTGGCTCACTACCTAGTGGCAGTATGTTTGCAATAGGATGCAGTACAGGAGACACTTCACTCAGTAGAAGCATCTGCAAATTACCACCTTTAGTGAGGTGATGAATGGACAAAGTTTAAATCTACATTAGTTTAATACAGAACTCTGTTTTGCTAGTATTTCACAATATACTAGGAGTGCTGTGTGGTGTATTTTATAATTAAATTACTGCTGGAGGCTGAGGAGAGAACTTAATCTGTACATTATGGATGTGACACATCAGTAACTTTCTTGGTACTAGTGATATCTTTTAGAAAATTTTAGCGGTTTTGATAATTCTAAAACATAAGGAAATAATTCTATTTTCTAAGAGCAACACAGTCTTTCCTTTATGGAATAAAGTAATTTCCTTGTGAATTTGAAACATATAATAACGATGGAGAAGCAACGCTGCTACTGAACAACACTGTTAGTGATCATTGAATTCTACTTGCGTAACTGAGTATATGTTCAGATTGGATTTAACAGCTTAAGTTTAATTTAATCATTGTTTTAATATCATTGATATAATGACATTGGCTGTCCATGTTTGCTTTTACCTTGAAAAGGATTGTCACTTTACAGTTCGAGGTGGCAGGCTAAAGGAAAATGGAGAGTACCAGCTACCTGTAGTTGTTCTTATGCTGAGCCTTCCCAATTCAGCAAGAGGTACACCAACGCTACTAAGTCCTGGCATGATGGAGAATCTCTTCCATGAAATGGGACATGCTATGCATTCTATGCTGGGAAGAACTCGTTACCAACATGTCACTGGTAAGAAAGTTATAATAGTGGTGGTATCTACTCTTGCAAGTTTGTCTTATGTGGAGTTTATAATTTTTGGAATAGTTGGAGGTTGGGAAATAGGTTGTACCTAGTGTAAAAGCACAATGAATCCTGGGTTGGAAATGTCTTAGGAAAATGAATGAAGGAAAATTAGTGAATTAGATCTTGCGAAGAGTAGTGAGTGTATTGGCTGGCAGGTCTCTGGCTTCTATAACCTTCTGCAGTTGTGGCAAACAGGTCGAAGACCTGTGCTGGCTAAGGCTGCTTGGCATGCTACTTTTTTTACCTGTGGACAGCTTGGTGTATTCTTTTCTACAATAGTGTGCTGGAAATCTCAAGTGCAGTAGACATTTACTTATTAAAAAAAATCCCAACCAAACGGATGAGATTGTAACTCCCTTGCCTGAAGAATTATTTTTAAATATGTTTTACCATTTTTGCATTATGCTAGTGATACAGAAGGGTGTCCATGGTACAGTTAATGTTTTACCAATAGATACCTTTGCACCCAGTGGCAAAATATTCTTTTTTTAAGTCTTCCATTTAAAATTAAAATTGACTGAGCTGTTTATAAGTATGTCACTACTGGACATCGTTAAAACAAATGAACACTGCATAACTCCTTCAGTATAAGCTCTGTATAGTCCTTGGGGACAGCTAAGGGCTCTCCCCCACTCCTTCCACTCATACAGCCTTGCTCATCTTGAGCTACAGGAATACTTATATGCCCAAAATATGCTTTGGTGGGAGTTCTCCTCTTGTGCTGAATCATGTGTGTCTGCATGTCAAACTCTTGGAGGGGCAGGAAATGGCTAATTTTGAGGCTCAGACTTTCCAGGAGTCCCTGTGTATGGTTTCTGTGTTGCCTTAGCTCCAGGCAGTCCTGCATCCCAGAGGATTTCACTCCAGATCTAGCATTGCAAAAGCAGCACTGGAGGTTGGAGGTCAGTGGTGTTGTTTCTGCAGAGAATCCTTTTTTTATGGATTTGGAATGTAACAATTGAAGGGCTCATCCCAGGGATGTCTGTTAGGGACTGTCTGCTCTCACGGAACACTAGGGTGGTAAAGTATGGAAACAAGATGACTACAGGCTGTTGTGAGAACAAGAAAATTGACATTCTAGTTGAGATGAGCTGAGTATTTGACATCTTTCCTGCTCTCTCTCGCCTCACTTTTCTGTAATTCAGAACTACACAGTGCAAATCATGCATTTCAGAATACAAGGAGAATTTTTGCTATCAAATGGATTTTTCAGCAGCGGTGGAGAAACAGAATCAGTTTTATGTGTCAATGCAGAACTGCAAATAGCTAATGGTGTCTGTGAAAGGGTCGAATGTGATTTGGAATTACATCAGAGCTGTATCTTAGAGCAGTAAGTATTAGAATGGTAAAGGTACTGGTGAAACCTCATGCAATGTTTGGGCATAGTTTTGTGTGTCTAGTCTGAAGGTGAATTCAAACTGCAGCAAGTACAGAGAAGAACTAGAATGAATAGTGTCTTAGACTTTATCTTGCCTTTGGATAATGATGGCTCAGAGAGAATTTAGTTTCTCTCAATTTAGTAGGTAAAATCCGGTGTGATAAATGCTGTTTATACTAAAGCGCAGTATCACTCTGAATCATTGAGTATAAACAGATAATAAATTAAGATTAAAAATTAGAGAAAGGTTTGTAGAGGTCAAATGAGTGATTTTTAAAACTAGTCTTCAAAAAAATAGTACAAGCATACTGGGATTTAAAACTCATTCTGAATATTGACATTGTGTCTGGCAGACAGGGATAGAGGTGATGACTCAGTGGGTCCACTATGAAAACAACAACTTTCACATTGCTAACTTTAATAGAGAATTTAGAAAGTCAGCTTTGATTTGGCAATGTGTTACACTTTTTAATAACTTCCATTGGGTAAGATGCTGATAAAGATGAGAGTAAATAATGTTTTTGGGAAAGTGCTTTTTGAAAATATTAAGAGCTAAGATATTACCTCATTGCACTTACATAGAACGTGTCTTCAATCTGCAAGTGTTCCTTGAATGAATGACTTGGTATTGTAAAGCGAGGTTAATATAAAGCATAAGTATGCTCAGCAAACAGATGGAAGCTAAAAACTGTAACTGTGAATGGGATTAAGGCAGAGTTTTATTTACATTGTAGTTTAATTTAGGTTTAGGACACTTAAAAGATTTGGTGTTTCATGTAGGGCCAGTTTGGCTACAGTCTGGTTTAGTTTAAAAAGGGTGTGATCCAGAGCTTTATAAGGTGCCTCACCCAGCTGTTCAAATATTTTGTTTTACTTTGTGATTTATAGTAAAATGTGTAGGATCATAATGAAGCTTTTCTGGCAGTGTGTACAATAATGGAAATAAAATATTGACTTAATAAATGAAAGAACATTAAAGTTCACCAAAAGTCCAAACTGAAAGTTGCAAAACCTTTTGGGAAGAGTTAACTATTTGTGTTAATGGAAATAGAAAATGCTAATGTGTACAATTATTCTACCTCTAGGAACCAGATGTCCTACTGATTTTGCTGAAGTTCCCTCAATTCTGATGGAGTATTTTGCAAATGACTATCGAGTGGTTAACCAGTTTGCACGGCATTATAAAACAGGACAGGTAGGAAGAAATAATATGTAAAATATTGAAAATAGGAATAAATGTGTTTAGGAAAATAATCATATTTACATGTGTCATTTATTGATATGTTTAAAGTAGAAATAAACAATGGATGAATTATTTTAGTATTACAATTTCAGTTATTCAGAAAAATATGTTAATATTATCATAACAAAAAAGATAAATGTAATCTGTGGAAGAATACTAGATTCTTATGTCCAAGGTTCCAATTATTTCAAACTTTCAGCCTTTCTTTTCCTACAAAGTGTAGTAGGTGAAAAACTTCTGTGTGAATCAAGTTATTTGGAATACTTTAATATAATTACAGGTAAGTTATGACAAAAATAGGATTTGTCATTGAACTCTCTAAAGTCTGTCTTAAAATAAAGCTCAGGTAGCAAATCATGGGCATAAATCGAAATTATCTGCAGTGTTCCAAAATTTCTGTTTTTAGCACAATGTAGGGCAGTGATTGAAATATTTTGTGATGGAAAACATATTGCTCTATTTAAGATTATATCAGGATTAGTTAGATTCTGTCAGTCATGAATTTCTGCATAAAACTGGTGCCTTGTTTGCATCAAGTTATTCTTTATCAGTCTATTGCAAGGATGTGCTTTCTGTGGGGTATTTGGAAAACAGTGCTTTTGGAACAAGGTGACTTTTGATGGTCACCTTAAGACATGGTGATAGAAAATGATTTATATTTATACAGACATTTCAAAAATTCCTTCTCAGTTGTGTAGTGTTACACTTCATTGAAGCTTTTTACCCAATACTAAGCATTCAGTGTATTTCAGTATTATGGAAGTGGAATTTTGATTGCCTCCATTGAACAGTTAGGAAACTATGTTGCTTCAGTTGTATTTTAATACATACTGTCTGAGAAATTTGCTCTGTAAATTTTATTTTTTGTTTTTGTGACAGAGCAATCATTTCTGCAGAATTGATTGCACTAAGAAAGATCTCTTTGAAACCTGGGAGTTAAACAAACTCAGTTCAGGAGTGCTGATCATTTATCTGGTTGAGTCCACCTACAGAAACACGTCTTTCTGATGTTCTCTATAAAGTTCGTGTAGTGTTTAAACAGCATGGAGTTAATCTGATTGCATATGAGTTCAGAGAATGAGCTTCACTAAAACATCTGAAAGAGATTTGTGGAACATTATTTATGACTTTGTATTTTCAAAATGACTTAACAAATCTAAACCATGTTTAGTTTCAGTGCAAAAGCTAAGAACCAGACGCTGTGTCCCATTTGGCATTTCCATAAACTTCTTCTGTTTATTGGTGGTGAAATCTTCCCCTTTCAGAGATCAATTGAGAGAGGGTTGATGTAGAAATCCAGTCTTGAAGGGGGCAAGAAAGGATTATGCTGGAAGATGAGAAGAAGAGCCTGAAACTGTTCTGTGGCTCTTGAGAGCTTTAGATGCCTTTCTTTTAATTGCTTTTTTAAAAATTTAGAATAGATTTTTAAGCCATTATCCAACACATATAAATCTGCTTTTGCTTATGTTGGTTCATCTAAGCTGATTTTAAGAATCTAATATTGGATTTCTGTGTCTGTCATTTAAATACAAATAGATTGAAGTAATCTTTTCTGTTGTGTATGTGTTATTAAGTCCTTTGAGTTGAAAATCCCATCTCACCTACATTTTCAACTTTCCAAAGATCTTTTTGGGGCTTATTTTCTCTGCTTGTTCCCTGATTAATTTTTTTTGTTGTGCAAATAGGAAATTCAATCTTTTTTTATTGTTTCTGGAGTTTTTTATTTATTTGAAAGAAAAATGAGTCCACTTTACCTCCTTTTAAAGGGTAAATAAGGAATGTGGACAAAAAAGTTAAAATGTGAAAATTGTGAAATCATTCAATCCAAATGTTGTTCCATATAAGAACTTCAATTAAGTTTCTTCTTAGTAATTGAGAGATTGAGCTTTTCTGTGCTAGAAGGACCGTTTCTGCAACAACTACACCAACATAGCTCTGTTGTCAGAAGGAGGACTTTCTACTGACCCAGTTTGTGTCGGAGGCAATGCAGATAATTTGACAAAGCATCCTTCTTTTGGCATTGCTGCATTTACACTCTAGTTTTTGCATGTAGACTTAAGGTGTTGTGATTTTTAATACTCCTACTGAACATAATTGCATCAGAAAAACTTGTCAGCATAGTCTCAGCTTATGTTTGCCATTGGTATAAAAGTCAGTTGTAGAAGGACTCATCCTTGAGGATCTGCACTTAGAATCAGTGCTTATGCTTGTGGGAACAGGAGGGGAAAGAGGTGTTTTGATTATTAAAACATGTGAACTGTTGAAAACTGTATTTCAGTAGCATTGCAGAAAAATAAATTGATGGGCAGACTTTCAAAGATGAGAATGCATTTAGATGTAGATCATGGGGATCTGGTCCAAAATATCTTGACGTTTATAGAAAGCTTGTCTCTGCCTTCTGTCCATTTTGAAAGGTTGTGCTGTTGAATACTGAGGAGTGACAAAGCTTGCAAGCTCTTCTGTCAAAAGGAGCAACTCTTTTGAATTTAGTTGAAAAAGCTGGCCAGTGCAAATCTATTTGTTTCAAGAAAATAGCAGGCCTAGTTTTCCTTTCATCTGAAAGATGACTCAAACCAAAAAATCCTTGAGATAAATGAATAGAGAGGACTGTGATAATTAGTTACTAAAGCTGAATTAGTCAGGTAAGCTCATGAAGTCAAGCCATACCAAAATGAGGGCATTACAGTGCTTAAGCAGACAATCTGGTGCATGGGTGCCATTATGTATCACTGTGATTGTTTGTTAAATTTCATTTGTAAAGTGCACAGATATGTGGTAGGTCTGAGCTAAATCATTTTAAGCTTGTGTGTCTTTGGAGGCTCTCTTGAACAAAGGCCAGTGTTTGAGCTGTTCAAATTTGAACTGAGTTCATTTTTCACAGAGATGGAATTACAGAGACATTATTGTATTAGCATGATTACAAGAATAAGCCCACAGATAGTAAACAGTTGTAATGTGTTGCAGTTACTACACAACAGTAAGGAGTTAAGCATGCCTTGGGACACAGGCAATTCTGTTCTTTTAGCCACCAAGCAAAACATGCTGAAAAATTCATTCCAAGATCTTAAAGTTACTTAGTGGAGAAGGATGGAAAAGTGGACCTCAAAGTAAAGCATGTGGTGTTCAAATTCAAAAAATTGAATGGTTATTCAATCAACATAGTTTTAGCCAAAACTCTGTAAAGTGTTTCTTTTAGAAGGAGGATGACAGTTTCATTCTGATTTTATCAGAGAGCTCATCTTTCAGGAGAAGTAAAATAAGAATGCTGATGTCTGTTTTAAATTCTCTCAGCTGCTTAATAAGGGGCTGTGTGAGATTGTACTGGAGCAAGGAGGAATAGTTTCTATTGCCTGAAATAGTACATGTTCCAGTTCAGGACTTTAGCATATCTGTGTGCATGACATTCACAGAAACATATCTTGGAGTAGAGTTGTGATCTTTGAAAAATCCTCTGGAGTCAAATTTTGCTTCCCTGAAATCTTAAATATTAAAATCCCAAAGGTGTTTTGGGAAAAATTTCTTTATCAATTTAAATTCTTTCAATTTAATCTAATTTTGGCAGTGTTTTTCTGGTGCCAAATTCTGCTTGGCTTTTGAATTATGATCACAACACAGTCTTTCAGCCAGGTTAGTAACACTGATAGATTTAAAGAAAGACATTTATGTTTTTTCTCCTTTGCCTTTTTGTCAACAGGTGTAGTCATAAGAAGGACTTGTACTTTCTTGTTGATTTTAATCTGCTCAAACAGTAGAGCTTGCTCTTCAAGGCACAGTAGATTGACATTGTTTGTTTGACGTTTATATGGCTACAAAAAAAGTTAACCGTTTTCTTGGAGTCTCTTGGTAAAATTACCTATATGTTACTTGGTCTCTAGAACTTCCTCTTGCCATCATTTAATACAGATGAAATATAAAATTGAAATACCATTATGTTGAAAGAGTTGGTTTGACCTTACTGGTTTGAGTGCTCTTGGCTTTAACACTCTTAAATGATAACTTTGTAAAACATACATATTTGCTGTTGCTAAGCTTTTGGTTGTTCAGGTCTTTTAACACTGACAAATTAAAGTTTAAGAATTCCCATCCAGTTTTCTCATACTTTGCTGTATCCAACATACAGATGCCCATAGAAGAAATCAGTTTTGTTTAATTCATGTTGTACTACTTCATTAGACAGCCTCCAAAAAGCTGCCAAAACTTGCTGATTGGTTTTGTGCTTAACAAAATCTTTTCAAAATTCTATAGGTTTCCTTGTTGAAACCGTGTTGTTGCAAACCCAGATGTACTTTAGTTCCAAGATGAAAGGGCGCTGAAGGGTGTGCCTTGCTTGTGTAAGAGGATGAGACAGAGACATTCATAGAACAAGGAGAATAATTGTCCAACCAAAATACTTTAACCAATTGTAACTTTTCTTCTGCTTTACTTTCTGCCTTATTAATGCTATGGTTCTATACCATGCTTGACCCAGCTAACTTTTGGCTTGGAGAAGAGGTTGCACGCCTTAGCAATTACTGCATAAAGCAGCTGTGCAACCAGAGAATTTTTCTTACTTGCTTGAACTTTGAGGTTCTAGAATTAACTGATAACATTTTCTTCACTTATGTGTAACTTCTGTAGAGCTGGGTTTTTATTCTGTGAACACTGTTTGTCTTGAAGTCATATCATTTGCAGAGAATCTAAACATATGGCTCTGCCGTACCTGTAGACTTTGTTGGATTATTTCTTGAACGCTTCAACACACTATAAAAGCATAGGTATGATTTTAGAGTCAAGTTTAGTACCTACCATCTCTATTACATTGTACAACTTGTAGTACCTCTCTTAATATTTTAGTAAGAATGCAGTTATTTTAACCATATTTAATTTGTTTGGTTAAGGGAGCAGCTAGCAAAAAAAAAAAAAGAAAATGTTTGTTAGGAAAAACATCTATTGGAAAGCTTCACAAAGTGGTGGAAGAAGTGTAAGGTCAAGCATTCATAGACAGATATTCTTAAAAATCTGGCATTAAAAAGTCTTTGGATGTACTTGCAGACATCTGGATGGAAAGTCAAAAAGTTTGCTTAATGACTTGAAAAGTATTTTTGACTCTCAGTATGTGGTGGCATGGATAATTTTATTGCCATAGATGTGGAATAAATTCAACTTTGCAAAAAATTTCAAAGGGTAGATATTTACTGTTCAGTGCAACTAAATATTTTTATGTGGGTTAGGGTAGAAGGTCTGATGCTGTCTCAGCTGAAGTTATGAAAACCCAGTATTATTAAGCTTAGTATTATGAGTTATATGATGTGGGAGGGCTTTAACTGCCCAAATCTGTTCTTTATATCTAAAAATAGTAATAACATTTTTAACAGGCATATAAGGGAATATGGAATCAGTTTATAGAAAAACAAAGAGATTTCACACAGTGATTTCTTTATTGCTATGTGGATTAGTGCTGATACCTTAATTGGTCATTTAATGCTTAGCTCAGCAAATATTTCCTCAATGCAAAACACTTCAAATGTGTTTTGTTACCACCAGGGTTTTTTTGTTCTTCAGCCTCTTCTAATAGTTAGCTATTTAAATACTATTTACAAATATACAATAAGTCTAAATGTGATCTGTTTTGTTGTTTTTTTTTTTAATTCAAGCCGCTACCAAAAAACATGGTGTCAAGACTATGTGAATCTAAAAAGGTGTGTGCTGCAGCTGATATGCAACTCCAGGTATGTTTTTTGCATTCTAGTTTCTACTCTCTATTCAGAATTGCAAAACATATTTTAGTTCTTATAATTTTACCAATTTTTTTATTTTCGTGTAGAGGTGTTATCTAAGTATATGCAAATTAATTAAAACTAATCAATTTTTATATTAATTGTCATATTTGTTTTTCTGAACATATTCTATGTTGTCTGCTTAAACCTAAATGCTTGTATCTGTAGGAAAATACCATTAAAACCACAGCTTTTGAAAATGGCTGGATTATCAGAATTCCCAAATGTGGTTTAAGATTGAATTCTTGAATTAATGGAATAATTTAAGGAGAACTTGCAGTAGAGGAAGTATTGTGTACCTTGGATCATTAAAATGTAGTAGGACTGAGAGATACAGGCTGCCATAGTAAAATCAAACCAGCATGTTTATTTAATAGAAAGTGATTTGAGCTCCTTGTCTTCTGGAACTCCAGATGAAAGTGGCCACTTGTTACATCAAAATTGCTGGCTGAGCTGTAAGTATTTAAGACTTCTCTTTCAGTGTTAGAAGTAACTAAATTCATAAACCTTTATTTTCTGTGGGTAGGTGTGATTGATTAGTCATTTCTGTAAACAATCAGTGATGGTGTTCTTCAAAGAAAGTAAAGGAAATTAGTCTTCTATCTAAAATGATATTTGGTCCTTTTCAGTCCTGCAACAGCAGTTCTCAGATGTGTACAGTAGCATTAGCATCCAGCCAAGTTTTTTTACAGTGAGCATTTGGATGCATTTAGTGTGCTACAGGTTTTTGCTGTGTAATTTTTGTGATTTTGTTTTTCTTCTTTGTTTTGCCTTAAGCCCGAAGCATATAGTTTTTCCTTTTACAATTAACCAGGTGTTTAGGTGAGCTAACTCTGCTAGAACCTTAGTAAAGGTTCGTTACTGAGATGCGTAAAGAAACAAATTTACAGATATTTGGAATTTTTCCCTTTGAGAAGTGGCCAAATGATCACAACCCTGTCTACAAACATGAGTTGAGCTGGGTAACTGAAGTTGATCTAAAAGAGAAACTTAAATGTTTGCAGTTTTCTCTGTGCAGTTACATACAGTGATTTAAAACTAATTAGAAGTCTGGAGTGTGGACCTGTAAGTTGTATACATGTCATTTACACTAGTCAAGGCCAGACTGAATGTTGTTTTCGGTGTATACTTGTATTTTTCATTGGTTAACTTAATGGACTTTTGAATTGTGCTTTCAGTGCAATGCTGGCTGTCACCAGCCAGTATTGGCTGGGAAGGTGCTACCTATGACTATACCTCTGTGACATGAAAATGTAACTTCACCCTCTCTGCAGGTCTGATTTTGAAATGCACACTGCTGGCTTTGAAAGATTCTCATAGAGGTGTCTGATAATCCAGAAAGAATGTAGGAAAGAGTATAAATAATTCATACAGGAGGTTTTTATTGAAACAAAAACCAGTTCTGGATTGAAATAAAGTTTATACTGTGAATGCTTAATCGTGGACCTTTATTCATGAGGGCACAACATATGTACAGATTACTAACCACCAACATGTTGATCAAGTCCTTTCACATGCACCGATTCTTTTCTGGTGTCTCTGTGTACAGATCTGACAGATTTCCTTTCAACTTTTAATATGTATTTGCTATAGTCTTGTTAAGGTTTGAGACCAAGTTGGCATTGTGGAGGCTAAATGGGCTTGGATATTGAGCAATATAAGTCACAGATATATTCACAAGTGACATGGCCTCTCCGTTCTGTGGTGCAGGAGAGAGTATTCCAAAAGGAGAAGTCATTGCAGCAGTTACTTGTGCTGTGCAATGCCCCTGCTGCTGTTGGCCCTCAGCTGCTCCTGGGGCCTCTGTAGAGTCTGTCTCGGAGTGGCTCCACACCCCATGGCTCAAGAACTGGGGAGAGAACACCCACTTCTGGTAGGTTCAAGTTCCCGTGGGTGCCTAATGATTGACTGGTGCTGGCAATGATGCAGTGATGAAGCAGGCTGCTTGCCCTCAAATTACTCTTCTGTAACTAAAGTTCAACCAGTTTCAACCCGTGCCAAATGACCACAATACCACACTGAATAATATTATTCATTTCCTACTTTCAGCACTATGTTTTTGGAGATGCCAGGTGTAAAACATGCAGATGTGTGCACTCATTTCAAAGAGACAGATTGGCAGAGATGTTCTGTTGAATAATTCAGAAAAAAATGTCCAAGAGAAGTTGACTACATGGCAAATATAAAGCTAATACATTCCTTTGTAGAACTGCATATTGTTGCTCATGCAGATTAAAAAGTATAATAATTCATTGAAGCAAAACGTATTTTAATCTGCAGATGCTGAAGTATATATGTGCTCCTAGCTATATGCCTGAAAAAACTGGGAATGAAGATTCTAATACCATTCCTTCAGACTTTGTAAAGACTATATTCTATATTGATGGCTAGGTGCTATGTTAGCTATATTTGACCTTTAAAAGAAGAAAAGATGCTGACAAATATTCCAGCAGTGTGGATGGAATACACGTGGAGGTTCGTATGTGGTCTGTTCAGAAAATATGTCTATTGGCATGTGAACGTAAGAAATATTGCTGCTTTTTCATAACTATAATACCTCTGAATTTTCTTTTAGGTCATGTAATCAGTTACTCAGAAGGAAAGATAGGAGAGTCCATACATCTCCTAAGGCTTTTGCCAGGCAGGTTGAATCCCAGAGTCTTTCAGTCAGTAGTAACTTCACTGGAAAATGCCTAAGTGTTTGCATATTAATGCTATTAAGTGGACAAGGAGATAGAAAGAACTGGAATCAAGTGAAACTAATAAATACCAATGTAAGTGTGAAGTAGAGAGACAGTATGAAGATAAATAACTATTTGATGGCATTTTTGTAATTTTAGGTCTTTCGAGAAATGTGTTTTACTGAAATTAGAAATCATCTTCTAGCTACTGCTTGATATTAAGTATTAACTTGCTCCTCAGCAGTATCACCTAAAATCTTGTGGTCCTGGGATGTATTTCCCTTTCCCATTTCAAAGGCCTGTGTAAACACACAGAACTGTGGTTTGTAGATGGAAATGCATATGGGTATAAAGTTCATCCAAGTTTATTTTCAGGGGTGATTTTTTTCAGCCGTGCTGTCCAGGTGGCCTGCCTCATAGCTTTCTTCCCACACTTCACATGTGCCAGGATCAAGGGAGAGCTTATAGCTGACTTCAGTGACTCATTTCCCTATCACCACATTGTTCTTTAGGCAGAACATTTCACTGGCCTTCAGCTGACATTTCCCCAGTTCCTAGCTGTGAGCTGAGCTTTTGCTCTGCCTCCTTGACCACAAACAACTTGACTCCAAACTTCACTTTAGAGAAGGCCGACTGCAGTGCAGATGCAGTTCCCCCATCTCGTGAGGAACACTGAAGAGCAGCTGCAGACTGGTCCTAACAAAGATGGGAGATAGAAAAAAGAGCATCAAGGCTGTGCTGAAGCGGGGCTCTAAATTGTGAGATGCTGAAGTTACTCATGTTTGATTTGGGTTTTTTAGAGAGGGGAAGTTGGTGTGAAATGACTCCTGCAGGGTTACAAAAGGTGTAGGGTGACAGGAGAAAGTAAGCTTTCTAGGACTGTTACATCAGGTAATTTTCAGGCCTATTCATGGTACTTACTGTGGGTCATACTTTCAGTCACCCTTGCTACCATAAATGCTGTAGCTTTTGTTAAACTGTGTAAAAAAATGACTGGGATTCTAGTGACTAGGAATGCAAAGCTGTTGTAAAGCCTCTTGTTAGATAAATAAGGGTAAGGAAGTATTGCAGTTTTGCAGGGTTGTGTAGGTTTCTCTTTGTATTATTAGTCTGAACAGATGCTTGCTGCCTATTCTGGGTTTGTAGATGATCGGTGTTGAGTGTTTAGATGTCTTGTTCAGTGTTGCTATCTGGGACACAAAATTTGCAATGTCATTAATGGGCGATTGTAAAAGTTGAGTCTTACTGACCTCTTTTTTTCTTAGCCATGTAGGAAGCAAGCAGGAAATGTAGGAGTAGCTCCTGCAAGTCATGGCTTATTCGCCTCCCTACATATAACCCTCAGTTTTTCTTGGAAAAAAATCAATGTCCACATTTGCTGTTTGTCAAGAGACACTGTCAAAGGGTTCATCAGAATTCTGTATGTTAGAAGACAGCTTATATGAACAGAAGGAATATGCTCCTTTAGGAACAGTCACAATTTTGATGAAAATATGTGTTGTACCCAGAACAAATAAAAAGATGCTGAATTCTGATAAATTTTTTAAGAGTTCAGAATGATTTATACTAAAATTTCATAATGAAGAATCTTTTTAGAGGTTCAAGGGGTTGTATTATTTAGATGACATATAACATCCAAACAACTTTTTCTCCATAAAATTTTGTGGTTATAATTCTTGGACCAGTGTGTTTATGTCTTTGGGGATGGTATTGTACCCTGGGAGTACTGGGCCTGAATCTCTAGCCAAATTATTTGCTTCATTGCTTGCTCAAAAGCTTTTTAGGCTCCTTATTGTCAATTTTCCCATGAAGTGTGCCTACCACAGGATGACCTGACCTGAACTGTTCCCTTAAACATCTGGATCCATCAAACTTCTCAAAAATATTTTGTTTTGCACAGCAGTGGGTGTTCTCTTTTTCTGTCTTTCCTGCACTTCCACAGATTATGAAATAAAAAGAAAAAAAAAAAGGCTGCCATCATTTTCAGTGATGGCACACACAGAACCTTGGCACTGTCTTCTGTCCATGCCTGTTCCATGTTTGCTGTGCCAGATAACTCTGCTTTGCTGTCTTTGCTTGGAAAGTCTTTCTAATGGTGCTGCTCTCCTGCTCTCGAACACCTCAGTAATTTGGTCATGTACCTGCCTTCTGCTGTAGTTCACACGCATAAAAATTGTGTATGGAGCAGCTCTTACTTCTAGAGGGCCCTCCTGGTGCAGTGTGCTTTGAGCTAAGTTGACACTTCAGCAATTTATTGCTCTGATGGTGAGAGCTAAAATAAAGGAAAAGTCTGCATAAGTAGTACACTCTTGCAGGGCTCTAGCAGAAACTCAGTAGCATCTGCAGCTCTGTGCAGTGGGCACGGTGCTTTTAGGTCAAAGGTTGGACTTGATAATCTTGGAGGTCTCTTCCAACCTCAGTGATTCTGTAATTCTTATGTTCACTGCCTAAGCCACAACTTGTCCCTGCAGGGGTGAGGTGTTCTCATGGCTGCATGTACACATCTTGAAACAGCTTATTTTGCAGTGTCCTTTTAAATAACTTTAAAATAAGTAACTTAAAAATAGGAGTTTTTTATTAAATCCATCGAAAAAGACTGTTCTTGAAAAGGGGAATTGCTGAAGGGCCCTAGGGACAGATCTTTATTTATTAAAAAAATGCAGACAATTTAGTACTCCCAGTGTGCTATGTGACCGTAACATGGATTTATGAAAGGTCATGATGGTAGTGGTTGTTGTACTCCAAAAACTTGTTTCTCTCCTCATATGTTATACTAATGATAGACGATTTCCAAACCATATGTATTTAAACTATTCCCTCTCCCTAGTCTATCTCTCATGTTCTTTTCTTTGTGTCTTTTTTTTGTTTTCATATGCCAGGAACATGTGCCAAAGACAAATGTATTTTCTCTTTTCAGGTATTTTATGCCGTCTTGGACCAAATCTACCATGGTAAACACCCTTTAAAAAAGTCAACCACAGAAATTTTAAAGGAAACTCAGGAGAAAGTTTATGGATTGCCCTATGTACCCAATACAGTGAGTAGCACCAGAATAACTGTGTAAACTGCACCTTTTTTTTAACAGTATATTAATACCCCTCCTTCTCCCTGACCCTTGCCCTGCACACTCACATGCTTATTGCTGTACTGTTATATTGAAAGAGTTTTCTTTCTTTCACTTACTTTGAGTGTATGATGTTGGAAATATTCAGCCAAAAATCAAAATTTAATTAATGTACTTGTTTCTGTATAGGTGTAGTCTTGTAATGATGAAATTCATTACTTTGCCTTTATTTTCTTATTAAAGAAGGCACTGGAAACAATATATTGGAAAGAGGGTTTATTCGAGCTTTTCAAAGGCTGCTTATAAAAGGCAGCAAAACACTGTGTTGCACATTGGTGTTTGTGTACTGTCAGCATGAGAGAAAGTGTGAAGCAGGAATTGGAAGTGTGTTTTTCTCACTGAATTTCTGTGACCTTTGTCACGTTGTTTATCCTTTCACATGTTATCTGAGAGTATAAAAGCCTTGAGTTCTACTGAGCTATGTAATTTTGATTTTCATCATGACATGCATTTGTTCTGTACTTCATGTGACAGCCAAATGTGCAGTTTGCTTAGACAACAGTCATGGGATTTCCTGGTCTGTGTGAAGCTGAATTCCCACCTGGAGCCTGCCCCCCCAGTCACTGTTTGACACTGTGGTCAGAATACCCAAATTCTTTTTTCTGCTTCTTGGAAAATGTACTTTTCTCCTTAGCAAAATGTCTTTCCTTCTGTGAGAAGGGTGTTGGGAGATCCATTTCCTCATCAAAACTGCCACTTCTCACACCTCCAAGAGTGTAACATCTTGTAGTGAGGCTATGATCATTATGAAGTGGGACAGCAAGTTTTGACCTGGAACTTTATCCCAGCAAAATGTACTGTGAACTTCTAAATTGTCAGAAAGTCTGTGTTCACGTTTATTGAATGTAGAATTAGTGTCAAGAACTGTAAGACAGTTTAAATTTCAGTAAAACATAGTGAAAAATTGCATTAGAATAACATTAGTACTCTGTAGGGTAATTAATGTCTGTAATTTGTCTTGCTGTCATTTTCTGTTCTTTCTTCCAAACTTAAGATATAGTTGCTGTTTAATTTGTAGTCCAGATATAAAAATAAAAACCTTGAAAGTAAAGGTTGGGGATTTTAAGTAAAGAGAGTATATATTTCTTCCTTTCATTTGATTTCATAGCTAGACATTGAAATACAGTAGTAGGGACCAGTTTTTATTTTTGTCTGTCATTTGGCTCGGTACATATAGAGCTGGCAGAGAAAACAGTGTTTTGATTATTTGAATTTTATCTGTTCTCTGTACATTTAGTTTCCGTTATGTATTGCTAAGTCAGGCTTCTGTATCTTAAGTTAGTGGTGTTGGATAAGAGTAATTCTTCCTTAGTGAAGATCTTCACTGCATTAATGTGATTTTTCTGTAGCAGTATTGTCTGTCAGGGCTGCAAACATCCATTGTTATCTCTTCCTGATGAACCCTAATTCCCTTTTACTGCTCTTGACAGGCAAATAAACTCCCTAAATATCCTCTGAATGTACTTGGTTGGGCTTCAGTCTTATTGTGCATACTTGTTTTCTGAAGTAGAGCCACAGTATATGTCATGTCACAGCAGATGAATTTCTGTCATTCTCAGGCACAGCTCAGATAATAGGACAATTTGCAGGTGTCTTTTTGTTACAGTGCTTTGAAAACGAGGCGTATAAACTACACCTAGTAAGTAAATGCTGTTGCACCTATGGGGTAAGGTAAACGTAAGCATCGTGTTATGTGCCAACAGTAGGAGGGGTAGTGCAAAAAAAGTCCTGTTGAGGGATAGTACAAAATAAGTCCTGTTGAGGTCTGCATTTGCCATTCAGACAGGTTTTGCAGGCCCTGGGGCAGCAGACATTGCACACAGCAGTGTTTGCATTGGCTGGGTTGATGCGGACGGGAGCGGGAGCTGGTGCCACATGCAAGGCGGAAAGGAAGTCAGATGAAAGCACAGAGAAACAGCACCCCACTAGACTTTGTTTGTCTGAATAATGCAAATCTCAATTTCTGGCTGGCCATTGCTTGTCTGTTCAAAAGTATACAGAGTTTACTGCTTGCTCCTGAAGGATGAAATTCCACTGGGATTTCATTGCTCTGTTACTGAATCCAGAAGCTGATGACTGCCAGGCAGGGGGCAAGGAAATGTATCTGCCTGTTTTTGTAGTGTCTGGCAGTTTTGTTGCCAGAGGAGTTTAGTTTTACTGAGTTTGGAAAATAAATAGCAATTTTGCACAGGCTGGATTCTTGAGTCCTTGTGATACCTTTAAAAAGCAACCAGTCTTCCTTTGGATTCTTCTAAGAAAGCGAGATAAACAAAATAATAATGACCATGCTTTTTCCAGCCATTTCTTCCTGAATGTTCATGGTGTCAAAATCTGTGCACTGTGGGAAATTCAGTACTGTGCTTTTGCTCCAAACTTTTCTTCAAATCGTGGCTTATTTCTTATCCCTTGTGAAGTCAGTTTTCATTTATTATGGCCTGCCTTGCAGCTGATGATAATGTCTGCTTTTAGAGTGTCTCCCCTGGTCTCCCTTACCTTTGTCCCCAGGATGCCCAGAGACGCTTTTGAACATGTATTAGGTGACCCTTTGATCAATCTGAGACATGATCAAAGTTTCTCCCCGTAATCTGTTTCTTAGTCCCCTCATGTCCCCCAAGTTCAGACTTGAAAATTACTTTCCTTTGAGACAGTCATCAAAGCTTAATGATATGTCATTGCTAGTCCTTCGCCAAGCATAATAATTCCCGTCTCCTGCTGGGGATTTGGTTCAATATTGTAACAAAAAATGACACACAGGATAAACTGTCTCTGCAATGATAGTGGAGTTTGCAGCCTCCTGCAGTTACAGGAAAGAGCTCTCAATAATGAAGTGGTTGTACAATAAACACCAGCTGCCCAGATCATCATACCTGTATTTTCTTTGTGAAGTAGTTTGAGTTATTGATTCTTATTTTCAGAAAATTATTATGGACTTACATATTAATTGTCTGTCCATTGTAGTAACCTTTTCTAATCTGGAATTTTGGTGGGAGATGCTGGTTTGACTTGTGACTGTGAGGAAAAATGGTTTTGAAGAGTGAGGCATAGTGAGTCTGGGTTCTATTTCAGATCATTGCCAAATAGTCTCTTTTGCATTTTTAAAAATTACATGGTCTTCCACTTGGCTTTTCTTCCAGAAACAGCTGAATTTCTTGTGTGGTACTTGAATACAAAATGCGATGATGGAATTAACCCACACACGTCATTATAATTAATTTGATAGGAGGCAACATGTTGGTATGTAGGGTGTCTTTGATATTTTTTGGAACACTGAATAATTTGCTATGTGCCTTTTTGTTTTAGCATATTAAAAATACATATTACTTCAGAAGGACCACCTTTACTGGTGCCATAAAATGCGCGTCAGGTTACAGGTTTAATTATGGTTGTATAGTTTTGTCCAGAGTGCAAGTTTCTTTGGCAGCATGGCTTATGACTGCTGGTGTTTGGAGAGACCGAAACACCTGTGAGACCAAAAATGTTAGCCAGCCAAGTTTGCCAACAGAAGACAAGGCAGCTATTGTGAGAGATACCCTAGAGCAAAGATGTGTTTGAAAATGGTGTATCACCAGTGTGGTTGTTAGTCTGTCTTCTTCCTGCAGCTGGGGGGACTCTGCCCAGACAGGGATCCTGACCTTGGAAGGCTCTACCTAGGTCCTTGTCTTAACTTGCTGTGGTTGTGTCTGTCATGTTCCTCACAAAGGAAATCAGTGGATGAGATGCAACCTAACATTTGGAGTGCTTGCTCAGGAAGGTTGTCAGGCACTACGGGAAGATGTGGCTTGCCAAGGGTGCTGAAAACACAAGTTTTTCAGTAGCAGGGAACATGCAGAGGCATCTGGGTGTTTGGTCAGCTGAAGAGGAGTTGGTGTCAATAGACAGAACTGGCTTCTCTACAGAGAGAAAATAATTTTTGCATCATCCATGGTCGCCATGAGCCAAAGCCTCCTTTTTTGTTGTTGTTGAAGAAGACCTGTGTGCAAGAGAGTATAGTTTTAACAGGCTTATTCCTCAGCCTACTGAGGGCTGGGTGGCAGTTTGGGTGAAGTATCTTGTTATAGAATTTGCCATCTGTGTCCTTGTGGCATCTGTTGTCTTAGGATTTCTTGTTAGGTTTTTGGAGTGAGTACTAATGTGCAGTTATATCTAACTCTGTTTCTGTATAAAATTTCATGTGAATATCAGTAATGCATATAAAAAGAATAAATAGTCAGACTGAGTAAGCAATGAGGCAGCTGGCTTAACGTAAATAAGTGATAACCCTTAACCTCTGATGGTAAAAGTGGTTTTGAATTCTGAAAAGTTTAATCAAGTGGTGAACATAAATCTTAAAATTATTGGTAAGGAAGGCTAAGTAGTGGCTGCCTATTAAATTTTAAACTGTAATTTCACTTCACACTTAATTTATATAAAATCTTCCAAAATTTATTTGAGATTTATTAAGCTAAACTATGATGTAACCTTAGAACCTAAGCAAAACAGAAAGCTAGCTTAAGGAAAATGTAAAAAAACCAGCTAAAAGGTAGAATGGGTGCTATTGGCAAAGAGTTTTTAAAAAACCAGTTCTGGGTGGCAGATGAGGGAATAAAATTTATGGTGCTAATCAATAAGATGCTAAAAACTCAGTGGGAGAAACAGTCTGTATATCTGAATATCTGAGAAAGGGAGGTTATTAGAAAAGTAAAAGCCATATAAAAGTGTGAAAAACAGAGTACAGGGTAAGTTCTAATGAGCCAGAAGTAAAACTGTGGAAGTTTCAAGCAGCTTAGAAACCAAACCCAGCAATAACGATTAAAAACAATGCAACAGAAAGAGGAAAGCTGCCAGATATTTTCTGGAACTGGAACATGGCTAAGTAAGATGATTCAAAAGACATTATGTAGTTATCCAAGAGACTGAACCAAGGATACAAACCATCCTGATGCAAAAAAGATTTGGCAGTAAGGGACCAAGCCCTTTAAAACTTTATTAAGATAATAAAAAATAGAAATCATTATACGACTAGAGATAATTACTAAAAGAATGTAAGAATTCAGAACAAAAAAGTCTAGAAATGCTGAGTTGCAAAGTAGGTTGCAAAGCAAAGAGAAGGTAATAAAATTCCATAATTACCGAAGAAGCAAGAGGAGAGTGAGTGAAAGAACAACAATAAATGTCAGAGAAAGCAGTGATATTCTATTTTGCCTTAGCATTTTTTGAAAAATAAGTGAATTTTGATTATGTAAGTAATACATGTAATTTTTGAGATGGATTGAAACAGTACTGAGATTAGGGAATAAAAGAGAATAACTAAATTAGATTTAGTCAGATTGTCAGAATATTTAAGCGTGTCAAAAGAGTCAGTGACTTGGAGGAATTATCACTCACAAACTCATTAAAAAATGGTAGCATTATCATGATAACTGCTCCTGTGAAGGAAAAAGAACTTGGGAACTGTAGACTGATTGTTTAGATTTGTCACTCAAGGAGGAGTAGAAGCAATTATTAAGCATCTCATAGGTACCTTGAGAACAATCAAGTGAGCAAAATAAGCCCAGTTTTGTTAAGAACTGCCTAAGATTAAAAAAATCAACTTTCTTCTTAAGACATTGATTGGTCTTGGAAAGCAGAAGTAAGCAATTGATAGCATAACTCTACGCTTAACAAGCTTTCTGACACTTGCAAATCATAATTGTACAACCAAACTGTAGATTTGTGGCTGAGTCAACACACAGAAAGCATGCTGACAAAGCAGGTGAAAGCTTAGTTTCAGACAGGGACATTTTAAATGGACATCACCAGGAATCTGTCCAGAAATTACTGCATTCTGTGGTTTTGTTAATGATTTAGGTGATAAATTATTTATAATATTTATAGAAGCTCCTTCAGTTGACAAATGTTGCAGAAATACTGAAAAATAGAATTTAAATGATCCGAAGAATTTGGATCACTCTGGTGAAACTCAAGCAAACAGTGCAGAAGGTGAGCTGGGCTGAACGGGAAAGTCCTGGTTGAGCTCAGGAGGAAAAAGAAACAGTGTGATCTCTTGAAGCAAGGTCTGGCTTTGCAGGAAGAGTACAGAGCTGTGTTTTGTTTATCACAGAATAACAGAATTTTTTAGGTTGGAAGGGACCTTAAACATCATCCAGTTCCAACCCCCCTACTGTGGGCAGGGACAGCTTTCACTAGACCAAGTTGCTCAAAGCCCCTACCAAACCTGGCCTCAAACGCTTCCAGGGATGGGGCACCCACAACTTCTCTGGGCAGCCTGTTCCAGTGCCTCAGCATCTTTCAGAGTAAAAAATTTCGTTCTAATATCTAATCTAAACCTGCCCTCTTTCGATGTAAAGGCATTCCCCCTTACCCTATCACTACAGGCCCTTGATAAAAGTCCCTCTCCAGCTCTCTTGCAGACCATTCTATGTACTCCAAGGTCTCCCTGGAACCTTCTCTTCTCCAGGCTGAACAACCCCATTTCTCTCAGCCTTTATGCAGGGAGAAGACACAAATTGCCAAAGCTCAGTTAGACTTGAAACTGGCCAGTGTTGTTTCAGATAACAAAAAGGGCTTTTTAAAGAATGTTAGTAGAAAGAGGAGATTTAAAGAAAATGTTGGACTGATACTTGTTGAAGATGGTCATTGGACTAATAGGATGAAGAAAAAGCAGAGTGATTCAATGCATTGTTTTCCCTCAGTCTTTAATGCTAATAATAAACCTTAGATGTCCCAGTTCCCAGAGGACCACGAGTGCAGTGATTTCCCATTGGGGTACACTGAATGTTCACAGGTCTCAGGACCTGATGGGATTCATCACAGAGTTCTGAAGGAGCCAGTGGATGTTATGGCAGGACCCCTCTCAATCATTTACCAAAGGATAGTTTGCACTGGGAAAGCAATTTAAGTAATAAGAATTTAAAGAACAATAAATGCCCAAAGAGTAAGTTTCTATACATGGGATGCTGGAAAGAAAATTATCTGTGTTTTTCTAATATATTTTAGTATTTGGTCTTGGGGAGTTAGCAGTGGTAGTGTTGTGTCCTCTGGTAGGTGTCTACCTCTTAAAAAAATGTAACAAAAATGGAAGAATTACGGAGAAGCGGTTTTGGAAAGATACTAGGTTTGGAAACATGAACTATGAGGAAAGTTAAGGAAATTGAGTATTGGGCTAGCAAAGAGAAAATTATATGAGCACACATGAGTGGTACTGAAAACCTTTATGAAAAAATTATTTGGAATTGAGGCTGTGATTATTTGTTTCTTATTAATGAGCAAATAGTAGAAGGGGAAAAATTATATAATTTATAGCAAATGTGATTATGGTTAGTATCTAATCTTTTAAAGTATTGTTAATTTTTTCCCTCATCTGTTGAAGAGGGAAGCAGACATCCAGCATGTCTTGGTTTCTCTTATAGGCAGTTTTAAAGAAACCACCGTTGCAGGTCACAGAGACATAAGTTTCATAGTACAGCCAGAGAGCTTTCACAGAGGATGGCTTTTCCACTGTTTCTCCCTCTTCAGTTACTTGAGAGGTACTGATGTTGCTCATAGTCCACTTTTTTGAGTGTTTTGAAGAGACATGAAGTCATATGTTATTACTCAACCTCTTGAAGTTTGTGTAACCCCTTCAAGGTAATTTTTTACCTTGCCATGTTGGAAACTAAAGTTGTTTATACAGAATGCAAGTCCTTGGATTAGTTTTCACATGAGCCTTCTTAAAAGTATACTGTAAAATCAAGTTGAAGAGTCTGGCTCTGAGGAAAAGATTAATAAAGGAGTGCACAGTGAACTCCGGGGAAGTGATGGTTCTATAAATAATTAATAGCTAAAAGCCGTTTCAAAAAGACTGGTGCCCTGCTGAGGTCGGTATTAAAGTAGATGCTGGGACTTTCAAAAGCTCTTAAAGTCACCTTTCAAGGTTTGTTTAGGTTTCTGTCTTTGTGGAGTTGAGTTCATTTTATGATAAAGAAAATTCTGATAGCAAATACTGTGAAGATTTGTTTTCCAGTGGAAACATGACACTATTCACTGGGCAACTATCTACAGCAGTAGAGTGTTTACAGATATCCTAAGATATGAAGCACTTTTAAGGAAATTCTTTTTCCAAGTGTTAGCCCCATGAAACTCAAACATACTTTAGTGATAGTATTTACCATATTTACCATGTGGTAGAGTATTTTAAGGAACAGTGCAGGAAGTAGTTGCATACATTTCCTTTTAACATTTTGAATATATATGAAATCACAGATAGCTTCATCTAGTTTGATATAGTTCTGTTTTTCGTGGCTCACATGTCTTTTCCCCCCCACCCCGGGATTACAGTACTGGAGCTATATTTGACAGTGATAGATACAACTGAAATCATCATTGCCAGAAATGCAGCCTAGAGAGTCTGAAATGAAATTCTCTTCAAATGCAGTGGGATACTGTCCTTTCTATGAAAAGTCAAAACAGAAAAGAACAAGACAGAGGAACTAATAGCACCCTTGTTTCACAAAAGGTGGCTGGGGGGGCGGGGTGAATGTAATTTCTTTAAGTTCACAATGCACTTGTGCCAGATTAAGGATTAGAATCATGATCCCTCAAATCCATCCATTAATCTAGAATGGCTCTAGCAAAAGATAGTAAATAAACAGTACTGTAAAAAGGTAGTGGTTTCATCTTCCAGTGTTGGTTCAGATAATTTAGTTGGTTAAGTTGTACTGGCAAATATATTTTGCAGTTACCACGCTCGTTAAGATATTTTTCAGTTTTTGTAAGGGCTTATCTTTAGCAGCATTCATGATGTTTATTTTAAAATAATAGGTCAATACTTAAAATCAGGTTTAATTGGAAAAGTAACATAAAAATTTTGAGCTTCTGTGTGAGGAAACAATGGTGATCTGATTCTGCTTATCTCAGGCTTATGAATTTAAAGCTTAGGCAGTAATAGAAATTACTAATTGTAATTGAAGAGGGGGTGTTGCATGTATATGTGTATCTGTGTAGAATTACATGGTATGACATGAAGGATTTGTTTGAAAATGGTATGTTTGCAAATTTCTTATATTTTACTTTAAAGACTAGTTATAATGTTTACGAGTAACACTGTCTCTTAACTTGTCCAAATAAGATCAGTTAAAGGACACAATAAAGAATCCATTTTCATATCTCTGTGTCTCTTAAAAATTGTGAAGCAATGGAAAAAATACATATAGATTTTGGATGTCAGTATTCTTTATTATAACCCACATCCCCCTTCCCTCAGTCCCTTTCTGGGAAGGAGAGAAGAGAGTATAGAGTAAATAGTTCTAAATGATTTTGCTATAAGCAGCTCAAATTCATGAATAGTTTATAAATAAAAATGAAATATTTTTCTTTAAGCAATTCAAAGACCATATGGTACATATCTGGAATCACCTAAGTGGTTAATTGCATGTTAAATTCCTTTCCTCTTCCTTAGTGTAAACAACTGCAAAAATATTTACATTCCCTGCCTTGCTAGATTTATTTATCATTTTATAATAAAAACACGGAAGTGTTATAAATTGAAATCTTAATCTCTTGCTTGACTCGCTTTCTGAAATGTCATCGGTGTCTCTGGTTTGGTTTACTTTGTGTTCTCTCCATTCCTAACACAGAAATGCACAGCACTGGAAAATGAAGAGTATTGATACTAAGTGAGTTAGAGGCACAGCACAAGATGAGGTTTCTTGAAATTAGTTTTCTGTTATTCTAAGCAAGATTAGAAACTGCAGGAAAGAAAGTGGTTTTTTATTGCATTTTATTATTATTGTGAAACTCCAGAAGGATGGTGATGTAATTCTATAAAACTTAAAGGGGTTCAGGTCAAAACTACAGAATGTGAGTTGACCGAGCAAGCTGCTGCATACCTATGGAGAGAGTTGTTTCTACAGTCAGGGAGTGCTCCAGCTTTTCCACAGAGGTAGCTACTGGCACAAACAGTTTGCAAACTCTACACTCCGATACTCATGAAACCATTTCTTCAAGTGAGAATGAGTTGAGGACGTCTTCAAAGCACTGCATGGCAGGGCAGCGTTGTCCTTCATTTCCACCGGCGCTGATAAACCTTGGCCTCAGCCTGTGCTGATTCCTATGCTAATCGCCGTTCTCTCCTGCCTCCGAGTAACCAGAGCCTGCAGCTTCCCCTTGACTCTCAGGAGTTTTCCACCTGTGCTGATAGCTGAATTCAAGGGCATTAGGAGCAGTAGTATCAAGTTAGTGCCAGACACAAGGGATTCTCCACCCAGTAGCCCCTGAAGCAGATAAGTTGGCTGCTCCTCTGTTGGGTTTCCTGCCAGAATAAGATTTTAATTAAGAAGGGGGAGGGCACCAGATATCATCTCCATCAAATATTGTTCTTCATGGAAACAATTCAACAACTTGCTCATTGATGTAATTACTGTAGCACACATTTTGTAATTAGAAGTCTTAAATGACAAAAATACTTCCCTTAATTTAGTATTGGGTCTTTTCAGGTTCTCACTTGTGTTTTTGTCTTAAGATGCAAAGCAAAGTGGACATAAATATACTTTGAAGTACCTAAAGTCACAGCAGAAACTGTTGGAAGAATGTTTTGAAAAGTCCAAGCAATAGTCAAGAATTTCTGTAGGATTTCTTTTCAAAAGATGTAGTAGGATTTGTAGCACTGATTCCTGATGTAATTAGTGAAACTCCCCGGAACAATGTTTACCCACATGCAAGCAAAAGCTGGCTTATATATTAAGCTACCTATGGATTTTCTTTCAATTTTGTCTTTTTACCATCAGCTCTAAATTTTTATGTCCGATTATTTTTGTGACAATATTAACAGTTCTAAATTTAAAATTCAAATAATTGAATCCTAAACTAATGTAGCCTTCAAAATAGTTCAGTTTAACTGATGTTGTTAAAATGAATGGACTTAACTTTTGAATAGAAGATAGAAGGTGTAGTAAATTATTCAGATTTCTCCTAAAGCAGTAATCCTCTCCTCTCAAAAGATAACAGGATAAATATTTCTGTCCTCTACTCTAAAGGAGTATGTGACTAGTTTGGGCAAGATGCATAGTTTAAGGTAGCTAAAGTAAAATGAACTGAATCTTACCCTCAGAATGTATTCTACAAGGACTTTTAAAAAAGTCCTGATAAGGTGTAAGAATACAAAAGTATCAGTAAGGTATTTTTGTTTTTACATGATGGGGTGGAAAGCTATTGCACATGGAATTTTGGAAATGCTTCAGACATGGTTATAAGAAAAGATTGATAATGTTGGTGGGAAAAAAGCCTGTTTAATAACAGCAGTGGATCAGTCACACACCATTATTGCAGTGTGTTGTGCTGAATAAAAAGCAGGCATGAACATGACCTGTGGATGGCATATTATCATAACCCATGGGCTATGTTGTAAAATGCAGTGTTTTATAAACTCCTGGAATGGGTTCATGGAATGTTTTAAGTAAGCGATTGCTCAGAGTCTTCATTAACTTTCTAGCTGCTTACCAAAAATATAACATTTAATAAGGAGACTGCCCTAGTTCTACATGTCTAGCCTTCAACCTGTCCAAAAGGGAATTTGATATGTCTTTTTTTTTTCTAATGGAGAAATGACTCCTCATTGGAAATAACACAAAAAATCAAGTCATCTCGCATCTATAGCTGAATTTATTAAAATGGAAAAATGGAGTTTTATGCTAGAAGGTCAATCATTTAGTTTTAAGTATATTTACAGTGATGGGGGTGTCTTTTTATCCATCATAGAACTTTTCAATGGAGCAGTAGCCATTCTTGGGTTTTTTTAACAATTTATTGAAGTAGGAAGAGAGGAAGAGTTGGAGTTTTTTTATCTGGGCAGGTAGCTCCTTGTGAATTAGGGTAGAGGATGGGATTTTAATGTTTAAATACATTTTTATAGGTAGCTAAGTCCAGTCTTGAAAAGTTAATTGTTAGGACAGCATAGAATCAGAAAATGTACTTGAGTAATGTAATAGGTTTTGGGTAATGTTGAAGATTGGGAGTTCCTGATCAGGAACTTTGTATGAGGACTGGGACAAAAGTAGTGACAGGAAATGATGACATGCTAGAGTTATTCATGCTCTAGAGTGGGGAAAATATGTACTGGTTAAAAAAAGTAAAATTAAATTGAATATAGGTTTCAAAGTTCGGTAGGGAATAGCACTGTTTGTTATTGGCTTTCCTTTACTGCTGTTTGCAATGGGAAAACAATCTTAGTTTCAATTTGACTCATCCTCCATTTCTGTTTCTTGTTTTGGGTACTGTCCTGTTCCGAATGAATTTTTGGAATTTCAACTTCATCATATTTGCAAGCCTCCCCAGATGCAGGGAGACAGATGAGTAGTGGCATTCCTTGGTCTTTCTATATCCTTTTCTCTTTTGAAAGGAAACGATGTGAAGTTTGTTAGTAAAGCAAAGACAAGGTCAAACAAAATTAAGCAGAGGGTACTGAGGCCTGTTTTAGGTGCAGACCTTGAAATCAAGTTTTTGGTCTTTGACAGATTGTTGAGAAGTTGTTGTTTTCTCCTTGCTTAATTGTGATACAGAGTTTCAACAAACCCAGTGAATGGAATAGTTGATCAACCTGGAAGTGCAGATGAGCTATTTAAGGTGCAGACCATTAAATGCCAAAAGCATTTGAGTGAACAATGTAATCTGAGGTTTTAAGGAAGACATAATGTCTTAGTTACAGCTTACATAATTATCAAAGTAATTCCTTTCTGATGGGAGAGGTAGAAATATCCTTCACTGTGCCAAACTCCTGGAAATTATTTTTGTTTGTAGCCTAAAAACCATTTTTGAGTACGTGAAACCAATTAATCAGTAAAGTTTTCCACATTGCAGAGAGAGAGTTGAAACTTCTAATCATAACTTTAAAAACGTACTATGAAATAAACTGACGTGTTTTCCAGCTCAGTCTTCTAAAAATGTAGTCTCTTTTCTCTCTTTCAAAATGTGCTTTCAGTTTAATGATTATGGTTATAATTAAGAGACTAGTTAGAAAAACTATAGCTATAACCATGGCAACCAAAATACCTTTGAAAGCAAACCGGAGACTCTGTCCAAGCTGAATGTTGTAACACACTTGCATTGCAATGAGATACGGTACAGGGCTTTACCTTAACAAAAAAAGAAAAAAAGTTAATAATTTTTAAGTATTTGCACCATCCATCAATACCTAGGAAAATTGAAGACTGGAGACCTTTTTTCATCTCATTTAACCCTGCTACTCCTACTTTTAACTGGTGGTGTAGGTCACCAGTACAGGCTCAGCTGGTCACCCATGGCAAATTCCATTTGTTTTGGACACCTGTCTTAGGGTGGAAATAACCATCCTGTAAAACGTCACTTTTGAATGGCTGAACTACAGCTAACCTTGGGAACTTTATTTGTAGGTGTTGCTCAGGAAAGGGAGCTAGCAACTTGTTTCTCATCAGCTGTTCAAAGTAATTTAGATTGAGGCACCATTTGCTCCCTTTTCTTTTAAGGAAAAAGGACTGAGTAAAAGCCGAATACTTTCTTTTTCCACCTTCTCAGTTGGTAATTTTTTTAGAATACACATACATCTTTTTGGGTAATGGAGAATAAGATGATAATCAGCACTTTCTTGAATAAAGAAGCATAGTTTATTTCGACTGTAAAAAATAAGGACTTTGTTAATTACAGTGTGATAAAGAATCACAGTCAAAGACAAATAGTTTTGGAAAATTACGGATGTTCTTTCACTTTTTTGTTTGGCTTTATCAGAATTTCAGCCATTGGCTGTAGGATAAGAACAAGCATCTCACAGCCCATGGATTTGAATTTAAAACATCCGTTATATTACATTATTGTTTATCTTTTAGTTCCTCTTCAAAAGTCTGTTTTTTATAGTACCTGCAAAAACCATGACAACAGTCATCTCACAAGAATGTTAGGAGCTTTGACCTTGGGTGGGAGGACATATAAGGTTGGGCACTTGTCGTCTCTTTGGCTTCCTCAGAGCCAACAGGGCAAAGGAAGTTTCACACTCCTTCCTTTACACAGTCATCCATTCTCATTTCAAAAAATATGCCTGAATCTGTTGGGAAACAACGTTGTTTCAATTTGGACCTGCTTGCCTTTACACATCACTCTGGAGAGGTGATGAAATCTTCATCCCTGGAGACTTTAGACAGAGCCCTAAGAAATCTCTCCAAAGTTGGCTTTGCTTTGAGCAAGGGTTGGACCAGATGACCTTTGGAGGTCTGTCACAATTTAGATTATTCTGTTGCAGTCAGGGAAATAAAAAGAAAAAAGTATTTTGAATTCTGTGAAGATAAGGCTGATAAGTTCTTATAAATTCTGGTTTTCTTTGCTAAGAAATATAAGGAAACAGTCAACGTTAAACAGCATTAAAAAATAAGTCTATCATCACTTGAATGAGTCATAAAGTGAAGTAACAATACATAAATGAATAGCAATATAATTGTGGACTATAATCTGCTAAATATATATGCATTTAAAAATGTGCAGACAAATCTGTGAATTATGGCATTGCATGTGGATGGAATTTGTGTACCTCTAAGGTCTTTGGCACATGGAAAACTGTATTTTTTATAGTATTAAACATAAGTCCCAGTAACCATTTTGTTTGTGACAAAAGTTTATAATTTGAACTTTTGTGAGTGTGACACTGTAATTGCCCACATGGAAAATTATAAAATATTGTGTTACTTGTAACAAGGTAATTGTGGGTTTTGTTCAAGACCAGTAGAACTACACAGCTATTATCAAATATGAATAATTTATTTTACTGCTTGATTTTCTCCCCTTCTGACCCTGTTTATATATAATTTCAATCCTGATCATCAGTGTATTGGATGCACAGCATTTAGATTGAAAAATGCTTCTTCTGATAAAGGATTGTTCATTCTGGGATTTATTTCTGGTGGCTATTTTTTAAAATTTTTTTCTTTTTTGTTTATGATTAATAGTATCAGATTTCTTCCATCATACATAAGAAAATGTTGAGCAATTTAAAGAATTTGAAAGATAACATGGGTTTTGGGGTTTTTTCTTCTTACAGGCCTGGCAGCTGCGATTCAGTCACCT
>VWZT01006909.1:360411-437578 GCA_013397055.1 Pachycephala philippinensis
TTAGAGAGCTTGAAATTCATAGATGCCTAATTGCTTGTAATTTTCTATTGAAATCAAAGCAACTGCGGGTATTAAACAAGCTTCATGTCACCAACTTCAAAGCTAAGTATAGCTATCCTACTCATTTTGCTTTGTGAAATTAAAAAGTAAATTGTGAGGTCACAAACTGTAAGCGTTCCTATACCTTTGCTGAATGTTCATGACATTGTGACAGAGCAGCTTCTCCCTTTGGCACAATGAAGGCTGAAATGTTGTTTGCAAATTAACTTCTATAAGCACCAACACACACTCACATGTATAAAATTTGCCTAGTTCAGTTACTCATAGTGTGATTTTGAATGTAATTTGAATTTGAGGAGTCAACATAGCATCAGTCATTGTTTTGGGGTGCAAAATTTAATTTGGTCTCCATCTGTGAGTTCTGTAGAGATCCTAGAAGCAAACCTGAGTGAAGGCTGGGCAGCTTGTGTTTGCAGATGGCTCTAACACCTGTGTTTCTCCAGGGCAATGGGGGAGCGCTATCGTAGGGAGATGCTGGCACACGGCGGTGGAAAGGAGCCCATGCTGATGGTTCAAGGTAGGAAATAAACTATAACTGTTTTATTCCCCTGCAAAGGGAAGAAGCTTTAACTTAACTGCATTTCCCAACTTGGTCTTTTTAGTTTAGTTATGATTTTCACTGTATTTATGGAAGAAAAATTTGTTAAGTGGACTGGCCATCACCCTTGTGTCGTGGTCAGTAGAACTCCTTGTGGCACATGGAATACACACAGATAGTTGGGCTGAAGTGTTGGAAAGGTTTGTATTACAAGGCTGTGTAAAGAATTCAGAATAAACTTGAAGGAAGATAGATTACATTTTTTTTTGATACAGTAAAGTAGTAACTTTTCCATACATGGAATTCATATCTCTGGTTATTTTGTATAGGAGAAATTGAACTTGTTTTGGCCACATCACTGCAGTGTCATCAAAATATCTTTGGCTGTATCAGTACTTTGAGTGTACATTTTCATGAAATGCAGCTCTTATAACTGTAATAAAGAAGCATGGTTCATTATTCATCTAACTACCATATTTGCCTTCTGAATCTGTAAAATTAACTTTTAAAAATCATTCATACCCATAGGAAAAATACTGTGTGTGTTCATACATTGAACACATTGAAAAAAATAATGCTAGCAAAATGAAACAAGTTTTGAGAAACTGCTGACTTGATCTCAAATCTATCAATGAGATCTGGATAAAGACTTTTCCTGTGTAATGTTACAGGATTCAAACCAAACATTTTTGTGTTACTTTTGCTGTTCCTAAGATAAGCACTTGCTAAGTCCTTCATCCTTTCAATTTTCTCCAAAATTCTTAATATTAAGGATGAGTATGAATTCACTGGCCTCTGTTCATTTTAGCAGAGTGGAACTTGTGGGACTTTTTTCTACAGATAAGGAAGACGGTGGTAATGTGTCTGCATTTCATCATGAGATTGGCACAGTTTCATGACTGGAACATTTCAGTTCTTTGACCCATCTGTTTATATTTGAGGCCATGACCTCTGCTCTCCATAGACTCATCATATATTAAGCAGCTATATATTCTTTAGGTTGTCTATTTACATTTCTGATCTAGAGGGTTACTTTTCGTTCAGTATGACTTCCCAAACTATTTCTCTTTACTGTTCTTGAAGAGTTTGTGTTTGTAACCTTGATAAACTGTGGCCCAGAACTGTGGATTAAAAATTTGAAAGACCGGGATGTGTGTCTTTACAAGCCTATCCAATTTTTACATTGTAAGTCATATGGTAGAGAAAGAAAAAATGGTTTTAAAGACCAGATGTGTTTATGATCTTTTTCTGGGATATATTCTTAATTTTACTGAGCAGTGAATTTTCCTGGATTGTCCTAGAAGCTATGGTGAAGTTGCTGGCAGTGTGCTTCCTTGAATCAAGTACTATTTGAATGAAGTTTCATAATTCATCTGTGGATGTTCTTACAGAAAATCTATGGAAGTAACACTGGCTTTTTCCGCCTTGTGTGTGATAGGATCTTATTAGAGACAGTGTCAAAGGGCTCACTGAAGTCCAGGGAGGTGAGGGGCACTTCTGCCCTTTTCTGCCAGGCCAGTTATTTCATCATATAAGGTTATCAAGTTATTTAAGCATGACTTGCCTTTGGTGAATCCATGGTGACTATTCCTGATTTTTTTGCTGTTCATGAGTCTGAAAACGGTTTCCAGGATTAGCTGATCCACTGCCTTCCTAGGGACTGAGGTGAGACTGACCAGCCTCAGTTCCCTGGGTTCTCCTGCTTGCACTTCCTGAAGATGGACATGACGTTTGCTTTTTTCCAGTCTTGGTACCTCTCCTATCTTAATAGATTACTGAGAGTCGCCTTGCCCTCTGCCAGCTCTCTTAGCACTCAGGGGTCCATCCCACCAGGGCCTGTGGGCTTGTTTATGCCCAGTTTTCTCAAGTGTTCCATGATCCGATCCTCTTCCATTAAGGATACATCTTCCTTGCTTCAGATTATCTCCCTGGCCACTTTTGTATTCTGAATTTCACTTCTACATTCTTTATACAGAAATCTTAAAAGATACTCAATATCATAAAAATAACCAGTGTTCATCAGCAGATTCTTTGTCTGTGCATATTATGATGTTCATTTGTACACAGTAAAAAACTTTACAAACATGCTTGAATGACTCCCTGAATAATGAAATCAGGGTGACTCAGGTGCTTTGACAAGACAATAACTTGATTACTGATTTGGGATTATTGGAAGCTAAATAATAGAACACACCTGATGAAAAAAGTTATGTTTGTATTTGATTGGTCTGTATTTATTACAAAAAATGAGAATTTGTGGAGAAAAGTAAGAACAATTTTATTTGTTTAGGTTCAGTCAGCTTCTGATTCCTCTTGCTGTTTTTTTATTCAGTATAGATTTTCGAGAATACTGGATTTCCGTCTCCTGTTGGTTTCCATCAGTTGCAAAACTGTGCTCCCATAGCATATAACAAAACATATCTGATTAAAGACAGATCCCACTGTACTTTAAAGCTTGTTGATTTTATTCTTCTTCAGAGAAACAGTCCAGATTCTATGTTCACTAGTGCCCTATTTCAAAAAGTTCTTCAGGTTGTTATTTCAGGTGTTTTTTATGTGAGCTTGCACATGTCTGGCTTTCGGATGCACATCTGCAGCCTCGCCCTTGAAGTGCTTCCATACCTCATTGTGAAGTAAGCCATGTTCATTGACTGTTTGATAACAGGTTACTTCACGAGCACATTTCATTTATGCAGTTTCTTTGTTACGATTTTCTTCTCAGAAGCGATCTATTGTCTTTCTTTTGTGTTTGGATATGACCTTAGCTTTTCATCTTTCTCCAACATGATTCCATAGATGTTCTGATTAGGAAAGATAAAGGATCTGACCTGTGGAGTTACTGACAAGGTTCCTGTTTGAACTGGTCTTTAATTAGGAAACACAATATACTTTTTTTGTTGTTGTTGTTGTTTGCATTTGATTCTCTTGGCATTTGGTTCCTTTAAAAAAACCAAAACCATAAAGGTTTTTTGAAAACTTTTTAAACATTTTCTGAAGTGACCCTTTTTATCTTATCCCCTTGATAATCAATGAAATACAGAAATAGTCACAAATATGGATAGCAGGAGCAATTGAAAATGGGTGAACAATGCTTTGTCCAAGAGGCTTATTTTCTTTTAATTTTTCCTTCGAGGAAAAAGAACATTTTGAGAAGAACTTGATTCCTCTGTCATTTTGTGTTGACCACATGGCTCTTGCAGATTTTCTCGTTCCTAGGACTACATGGTATTAGGGATTCCAATTCCTTTGAAGTTATATAACCCAGGTGTCCCTTCCAGGTCCAGTTGTGTGCTGGTTGCAGGTCTGAACAAGATTCAGGTGTGCACCATTCCTCCCTCTCTCCCTTGGCACTCCCTGGCTGGAAAGAAACCCAGGTGCATAGGCAGAAAGTGAATAGCAGTGTGAAAACTACTGGGCTGGATGTTTTGGGAACTGAAAGCACGGAACATATCCTGGAGTGCACTTCTCCTGCAGCCTTGATGCAGTCACATTGCCCTTGGGGCTTCTGAAGAAGTCCTCGTGCAAAATGCATGTGAGGTTCTGTTCTTGCTTTGTTGATGCCGCATTACATTGCAGACAGTCATACTCAGCTCTCTGCCTACATGGCAACCAAACCAACGGGCTGTGTAAATAAACACCCATGTGCTCCAATGCTGTTTGAAAATTTGCTTTTCCATGCCTCAGATGGTACTTCATGGAGTAATTATAATTTGAAGAGGCTGCAAAAAGCTTCAGATAATGATTGTACGTCTCTTTGAAAGTGTAAGAAATATGCATAAAACCTAAAAGGTGATGTGAACAGCAACATATGTTAGCTCAAACTACATGGACCCAAAATAATTAGTGTTCCAGGGGGGCAGAGGCCAAATTTTGCCACAGGCTTTATTCTTCTCTCAATTTTCGGTGATTGTAGGTTATAGCTAACCATCTCTCAAAAGGGTGTGGTTAACCACAGTGCTGTAATGTGAAAGAAACTTCAAAGCAGCGAAGATAAGCTATGCAGTTGCCTTAGGCTTGGGAGAGACTGAGCTGAAATAAGAGTTGGGCTGAACGTATTAAAATACACTCCTAAATTTGAAAACTGCAACCATCAGACCTTGTGGACACCTTACTAAATCATTTAGACGGAAGTGCTGAGTACTTACAATATATCAAAGCTGATCTTGCTTTGATATATTTTAATGGGGTTTAAAGAGAGACATGACCACTCTTAGGCACATCAGTGTAGAGTAAGAGGTTAAAACACAGAAATACCATCATTGCCTGTTTCTTTTGGAGCTGTCTGCTCGAAAATCTGTAGTTATTTATTTAATAAGGGCATCATCATTTCACTACAGTAGTTCTTCAGCAATGACCTCAGTTACTCTTCATCCTTCTTTGCAAAAGTGAAGTCTGTTAGTGTCTACTTTTGATGTCAGTGTTGGGAAAATAGCAATGCAACAGACCACTAATGCAGGAAATCTGGAATCTGTTTTTCTTATCAAAAGCTGGAACTACTGGGTAGGAGGTCATTTGACATCATTATTGCCAGAATAATTTTGGAATCTCCTACATATTTAAAGCAAGCCTGGTTTTAATAAATAAATACAATTTATAACAAGTTTTGAGTGATATTTGGTAAGACTGTATTCAGCTGCACTAAAATACATCCAAGTGTACTGTAGTTAATTATATTTCTCTTACCCATTTTGTAATATCCAGGGTTGGCATGTTTTTGTTATGATTTGCCATTTTTATGTAAGAGGGGAAATTAAATCTTCTTGAAGATAATCCCAGCTTCAGTTTCTTCTCTTCTGCCTAATCATTATACTATTGGCTCTTCTTTTGCAATGTATTGATAATTGGCAGAATAATTGTTAGTGTGTCAAAGAATTGGCTAAACATCATCCAGACTGGCTGTTTTTTATGAAGTCAGTATTGGAAGGGGATTTTTGTATAATAGGGCTCAGAGAGTGGTGATTATGTCTATTAGGGCTGTCTTTATGTACCATCTGTGCAGCATTTTAGTCATCTCTCCATACTGGTATCTGGTGGAAAAGGAATGGCTGTACTTGTTCCAGTGGGCTGCCATCCCTGTCACTTTCTTAAGGCACGCTCTCCTCTTCTGTGAAAACTGCAGGAAAATATGAGTTTAGCTGGAATTTTTCCAAAACTCTTAGGGAGCAAATATGCGTGTTCCCGAGCCAGGAACCCAAGAGAGGGAGTCTGCAAGAGGCCATGGCTCTCTGGGGAGCTCAGATTAGTAGCTGGGTATCTGTACACATCTGTTTCTCAGCCCAGCACATAGCAAGCCATTTTTCATTGTGAACTACAAGTAATTCCACTGCGATTTTTCTAACATTAAAGTAGGTGACAAGTTTACCAAGTACTTGGAAATATTAATTCTGTTCTCTTTCATTTTGAAAATAGCTTGATGCAAACTTCATTTAATAGCATTTCAGTCAATCTATATATAGTGTGAGATTTGTTTTCCTTTTAGTGCTTGCTATTAATCTACTGGGCCATGGCAGTTTGTGTTGACACTTGTAACATGTGTTTAAATCAGATTGAAAAGGAATTCTGTAAGGTCTTAGTAAGAAAATTCTTTTTGGTTGCTCACACCAATTTACTTTGAGCTGATCTGTTTCCTGATGGGTTTTGAATCATTGTGTTATAGTAAAAGATTATGGTCTTTTAGCAGCATGCAATTATAATTTCCACCAAAAGTAAATATTGTTGAGGATGTGAAAGAATATGAATTTATGTTCAGTAGGTACACTGATCAGAAAGGGTAGGACAAGGTTATATTTACATTGGCAGTTGTCAGAAAGAAGAGATCACTTCAAAGGAACACAAAGATTAAATTTTACATTATTTGGCAGTTGTACTGTTGGTTTTTCGGGTTTTTTTCTGGTACAAGTTATGAAGTAAATTTCCATATATAATCTTGAAAATGTTAATAACAGTGAAAAGACCAACTTTATGTAATGTTAAGTACAAAGAAACATCTGAAAATAATTCAAAGGATATATTCTCATGCCATCTAAAAATTGGGATTCTGGAGAGGAAGGGGTGAAGTTTTTAGCTTCTCTGTTTATAGAATTACCTGACAGAGTACTTGAGCACGATTCTTCATTATGCTAATTTTCTTGTCTGTTATCATATAGCCAAGTGTTACAGCTAACAAATGCAGTAATTTAAATTCTTAAGGAAAGGTAAATCCTGGTACTGTAAAAAAAGCAAAACGAAAACTGCAGAATATTGAAAATGCTTTTGTTTATGTTTTGTGCCTTGTCAAAAATTTCAGATATAACTGTACTTTAAATACTAAATTAAATTGTTGTAGGGTTCGTAATGCTTTGAGAAAATGTATTTTTTTCTGGCTTGGTCAGAGCTGAGACTTAGCAGATAAAGATTTATATACCTGCTTAATCACTAATTTATTTCAGTCATTTGGAAGTGACTGAGTCTGTGGTTACATTGCTTTAAAACAGATATAATTCCCTGCTTAAACAAGGTTGTAATGATAAAAATCAGTTAACAATCTTGAAACCTGTCAATTCTGTAAAAATGTGTGACAGGTATCTTGAAGAAATTAAATAATCCCTCTACACTATAATTGCACTTTTTCCTGACAAAGAAACCTGATAGCTGTTTCTGTTGTGTAGTGGCATTAAAAGTTAGTTAGCAGTAAGTGTTACTACTGATGAAGCTGTCAAGGTCACAGTATCCTTATGAAGAGCCTGTTGTCTTGCTTTTTTGTAGGTATGCTTCAGAAATCCCCTTCAGTTGAAGATTTTGTGGATGCCCTTGTTTCAGACTTAGACCATGACTTTGAAACATTTATCATGGACTCATAACAACAGAGCTGAATATTTTTATGAAGATTGCATATGTCTTCATAATTGTGGATAAAATATTGTTGTGACTGGTTTTGCTTTTAGGTGAACACTTTTAAGAGTTTGACTGTTCATGTTGGTGGAATGGTAATAAATACTTTCATTGGATCACCTGGTTTCATTTTTGAAGATGACTGTTTTCCATTCCATAGGAGCTTAAGCATGGAATTTGAGAGAACAAATCCTCTAGCAGGTACTGTTAGAAAATTTGATCTTGTTGGAACATCTGAGTAAATTGAAATTGAACTCATCTTCAGGGTGACTGGAGGGGTGTGAATGGTCTTTTGGCACACACATTGATTCGCTGTTAGGGCTTACCTCTTGGTGTTATGGCCCAGAACTGTTCACACAGGTCTTTCTCATGTGCTCATGGATTTTCTTTAACCTTGTTTAACCATATTTCTTGTAGGAGTCCTGCAGTGGGGAAAAGCAAATTGTGTTTGAAACAAAGGGGAAATTGGAAAGAAAAAAGTGAAAAACTAGGAGCTGTATTTGAAATAGGGAACAGAAAGATGGGAGAAGTAAATCTGTAGTCTTACAGGTCTGTAATGGAAAATTTTAGGGTGAGGAGGAAAGAGATATGTTGCAACACATAAAAGAGACAAAGGAGTAAAATAGATACCCTCCAGATGATCTGGTCCCTGCATGTTTGTTCACATGGAGTTTCCTTTTAATGATGAGTGGATGAGTTTGGGGAACTGTTCAAAGTATAGGAGGGCAGGTTTTGGAGGGAAAACAAAATAATTCAAAACAAGTATATTTTTCCAGGATAGGCTGGAGCAGTTTAAGGTTGCACATTATATAGTGGATGATGAACAAAGGGAATGTTATCAGTAGTTTTTTCTTTTTTCCTCTAAGTAAATTATGAAATGGTATTTGAGGATGTTTTGGGGGAAAAAAAAAAAGAAGAAAACTGATGATTTTTTCTCTAGGAATGGCCTTGTTTAGAGGTCCTCTGTAGGTTGTTATAAAAGGTATTGTAAGTGTTCTGCTCAGCGGAAATGCAGTGAAAGAAGCAAGAGAGGAAGAGAACCAAAGGTGAGAGATGAGGGCAAATAACTGGGAGAGAGCAAGTAATGGTAAAAAAACCCAGCCAGAAAAAGCAGGTGTTTGGGAAGGGATAAATAAGAGTGAGAGCTGATTGGATGATTTGCCCTCTTTTTAGCAGAATCTGTATAATAGGTTATTCTTTGATATTTTACCCTATTTTTTTCACTGCCTGTTTTTGCAAGGTGGAAGTTGCCTTGTATGAGTAGCACTGTCATTCTGTTAGAGCTGGGTTTAGACATTTTCAGATGCTTTGATTAAATCCTAGTGGGTGCATTTTCAGACGTGTACCTCAGCCAGGCTTCTGGCTTGTACCGCTGACTGACTCCATTGTGTGTCTGCAGTTGGTCCCTAAGAGCAAAGAATGAATGGTTTTACTTAACAACCTAGGTGGGGATTTTGCTGTAAGTAAAGTCATTAAAAAACCCACAAAAACTAAGTGTCAGTTTAGGTGTGAGTAAAAACACACTGTGAAGATGGGAAGGCCTGTAAAGTATACAATAGCTGCTGGATGTAAATTTAATAACCCATAGTAGGGTATTTAATGGAAGTATATTTCAAAGGGAATTCAAGGGTGTTGCTAAGGGAGCCTTGCATTGTTTGTTGCCCGGGTTTTGTACTGGAACAAACTAACAATTACGTTTATCTGGAGCTGGCACACGTTGAAAGATTCATTGTGACAAAAAGAACTTAGCAAACGGAAATCCTCGTGCTGACACGGCTCTGGAAGCATTGTGGTAAAGAAAATAAAGCATCATAATTGGCGGAATAAGCAGAGCATTTACAATTAAGAGATTGCCCCTACATTTTAATTTGAAAGAAATTCAAGCGGTGTTGGATTTAGTGTACAGATACCTCTTCAAACTACATGTAGTAGTCACATTGTTTTATGCTCATGGCTGCTATTACTTCCTTAATTCACTATCTCATTTGATCCTTCTGCAAACAGCAGTCATTTCAAGGTTTTATCAGACTGGCATCAAACAATATCTTCCTAATATGAAATCAGATATCAACAAAGAAAGGAAGAAAACCTTACCTTTTGCCAGAGCATGGTGGATTGCAGCTTATTGCTCAGATTTATAACTTGTGGGATGTCTGACGAAGATGGGAGCTGGTAGAAAAATAAATACATCTCAGAATGACAGCTTCAGGTTCTTTTATGAAGAAACTGTTGACTCCACTGATTTTTTTTTTTTTAAATGAAATAACTTTTGAGGATTGAACAGTAGACATGATTAAGCCTCTAGAGAACATATTATACCACCACTACGAGGCTTACTACAGAAAGGGAAATATTATTCTAATTTTTTTCTCTTTTTTTGATAGTGTCTAAAAATGCTTCCAGCTGTTCAAATGTCTGATGCTTTTTCCTTTCTTCTTTTTTTTTCGTTTTTGCTTTTCAAGAGACTTTTATTTTCCAGCAAATAATGTGTACTCTCAGTAACATGAGACCTCTCTTGTGACCAGCAGTGTAATTCTTCGTAAATGTAAAAACCACTGTAATCCTTTTCCAGCATTCCATACTTTCCCACTGGGGCTGCTGAACCAGCTATCCAAAAGTTTGGTTTATAATACTGTAACTCGGCATCATGCTTTTAATCTGAAATTTTACAATGTTTTGAATTTTAGCTGCTATGGAAAATAAGTAGTGAACATCTTCAGAAGAAATTATACCCTTACGCAATCCTGAAATAATAACACATAATTACAACACATCAGAAAAGCACAGGTGGATTATGTTTGGAAGTCTGAGGTGTGAAATTTGCTTTTTTTTTTTTTTTAAATGTTTGATGTGATTATTTTTCTGATTCACTTAAGATAGATGAAATATTGTGTAATAATTACTTTCAGGTGACATAAAAGCAGCTGGTGCTGCATGGAGTTCTCTAAACACCAAAGAAGATAACAGGAGCGAAAGGCAGCAGTTAAGAAGGCAGGGAAGAGAAGGGAAATGAGGCAAGGAATAATTGAATATAGATTAGAAACTGGGCATGGTAATGGGTTGATACAGATAAAAAATAACCTCTGAGTTAAAAGCTTGGGCAGAGTAAAAGAGGGCTTTCTTTCCACAGCAGTGAGTCTAAAATGGAAATTACAGCACTGTCAGTAACAGAAAAGGCAGAGGTGTTCAAAAATGTTTCTGCTTTGTCTTCAGTGGAATGCCAGATGGAAGAATTCATATCATATGCCAATAAAAGCTTTTCTACAGATGTTAAATAGCTGCTTGCACAGCGAATCAGGCTTAAATCAGTGTGCAAAAATAAAAAATGAATATATGTAAAAGAGAGCTTAGTCTTATAGATGGCACTAAGATGGAAATGAAGAGATGACTGTAACAGCAATACTGATCACTCAGAAAATATGCATCTTTGTCTGTCAGAAGATTGACAATGATGATGGAGAAGCACAAATTTGAAAGATTGACCATTGGTCTGAAAACAAGTGTTTAGCAAGAGCTGGTAGCTGAAATTAGACAAAGTTGCACCTGATTTCTAATTTACATTTTGACAGCAGGGACAACATAGGAGAAGTGGTTCGTTCTGGAGTTGACCGATCAGCACTAGAAATGTACATCAGAACTGGGCTGTTTTCTGAAAGACCTGCCCTAATTCAGATTAATTCAGAGAAGCCCTGTAGCCTCAGTTACACCAGGGCAGAGCCATCTTTTCTGGTCCTACAAGCTGGGAGTGAGGAGAGTGTCTTTGGAAGGAGGTTTTTCCACAAGGGTAGCAAGTCTGTGCTTGCTGGATAACTGTCCTGCTGGCGGCTTCCCCTTCTCTTCCACAGAGAGCTGGAAGAGCAGTCAGCCAAAGCACCTCCTCTGCTTGCTGTGAAGTGGGAGGCATTGTGTGTCTGCTATTTCAGATTGCTTCTGGGCTAAGTATTGGAGATTTTGCGTTCCCAGAGCTAGGAATTTATTTGCATGCCGTTGGGAACAGGTTCAAGTCTGCGCTTTACCCCAGCAGGTTTGCAGTGTACCAAAAGGGGAGTAGTACAATAAAATTAGAAAGAATTCGAGAGTTAAAGAACTTGAGAATTGAAGATGCACAATTGCAGAAAGCAAGCACACGGATTTCCCTGGGAGAAGGACCGTGGGAGAACAGCTAGTGTGCTCGGGGAGGAGAGGGAAGGAGATAAAAGATAAGGAAGTATACATCAGCAGCAGCAGGGCTGTCTGTCGGCCCTTCTGATCTTCCCCGGGCTGAGATTTGTTTACTTTCAAGTCCGCTGCGGCCGCTCCTCAACAGCTGGCACGCGGAGCTGCACGGGTGTAGGAAATCGGTACGACTTCTTGTTTGGAGAAAGTATCCAAAGAATCTCTTGGAGACCAACTACTTAAACCAGAAGCAAAGTGGTGATACAGATCTGACAGGATGACTGGTTGGGGCTCTGCTGCTATGTTGATTTAAAAGCATAGAGGGAAGGGAGTGGGATGCCTCTTGCCAGCAGTTGCCAAAGAGCCTGTAGCTTCTAAGGCGACTTGTAGGTGGCTAAAACTTGCCATTCTGGCTGCCTTCACCCTTGATGAGAAGAAAGAGACATCTTCAAAACGGAATATATTCTACCAGTCTAAGGATGGGGATGAACCAGCTCTTTTATATGCCTTCTGTTGCTCCAGTAACTGGAGAGAGCACAGATGGCTGGAATAGAAGTGTCAGGAATCCTGGTTTCGGTTCAGAACACCTCAAAGCGGTAAACCTACTTTTTTTTTTATGTTACAATTTTTCAATTGTCAAATGCCACTGTCGTTTACTTTTGCTACCTGTCATACATGGCTGAGTTTATGTGTCATTGACAGCATCACATAGTGCAATATTAAAATAGTCCCAGAAGATGCTCTTAATTAATCCATAGGACATCTTGGGTTTTATGAAGTGCCTTTTGGCAGTTGTCTCTCTGACTCTTTACAGCCCTTTCACTTCACTCCTTAGACACCTCCAAAGGCCCCCTTCTCTGCCTACTCTTACAGCTGCACTGGGACATGACCCAGGGGGTAGGGGGAGAGGAGGGATGCTTTGGGCAGTGACTGACCCGGGGGTTGTGATCATGTCAGAGGAAAAGCAAAGTGGTGGCATGTCAGGTTCTTCCCACCCTGTCCACAGCTGCTGCTGCTGGTGCCCATTCAGCCTGAAGTTTGTATCATGCTCAAACAGGATTTCTCATCCGCCTTCCCTGCGCTGTGCGAAAGCTGGGCTGTGGGGAAATGCCCTGAATGTGATCCACTAAGACAGTGGAGCGTTGCCAAGCTGGGCCAAGTCAGGATGGATGAGCCCCTCTAGGTTGCAGGCCACAGGACAGCAGCTCTCAATACTCTGCAGCCAGCTGCTCCTCATGAATAGTAGTAATTTATCAGGTTTGAAGGCACTTGTCCCTTGAACATGGTCAGAAGCCAGTGTTTGGCTGATGTTGCCAGCAGCCCTTAACCTCATCAAGCTCCTCTGGCATACTCACAGCAGATTAGCAGGGCAGTTGTTAAAAATAGTTTATTAATGCTGCTCTTCAGAAGTAGCCACAAGGCTCAATCATAGCCTACTTTCAGTATTTAAAATTCATACAAAATAGAAAAGGTGTATAAGATCAGAAGGGTTTGCAGGTTTCACTTAGTGCACACTCCTACCAGCCCCACTTTTCTTCCTCACAAAGATGGAATCCAGTTAACTCCCCTTGCAGCTCCCTGCACAGAGACAAATCCTCATCCACCATAAATTTCTGTAGCTCAAATGAAGTTATTAAAGACCTGTTATTTATACCTGTTGAGTGTTTTCCCCCAAGGTCATTTGACTGCATCCCAGCTCCCGGGTAGCTGAGCTGCAGCATCTGCTGTGGGCAGCCAGGGGCTGTGTGGAGGCGGCTGAGCAACAGCCTGGGAGCAGAGGGCTGTCTTCAGCTTTGGGCAGCTGATAGGGCTGGAGCCCACAAGTGACTGCATTTCTTCACACGGATTTTAGAAATGAAAAAGGCATCAAAATTGCCTTGAATGCCTTGGCTTATAATGCTTCTGACCTACAGATGTGCTCAGTTGTCTGCAATTCACTTCCAAGGAGAACACAGTTGTAACAAAATTATTTTATAAGAGAGCCCCAGGGGAACACAAGTGATAGAGCAGCTTTTATAACATACTAAAACTTCTATAAAACCAATTATATATGTTATCAAAATGATTCATGCTAGCCAGAGTAAATCCTGCTCATTACAAATGAGAGTTGAAGTGACAGTTCACTGTCTCTTAACATTTGCACAAATAGCCTTTTCTCCCTGTGCTGTCACAAGGAGGTTGAGGAAGCAATTCCCCAAGAACTGGAGGTGCCATAGCAAGAAGGAGGCAGTGCCATGAGGATCCGTAACCTCAGCTGACAATGACAAGGTAAGTTCTGACCAGATCTGATTGCTCACCATCATGGCAAACTTTCTTCTTATTTCCTTTAAGTTTAATTTGTTGTCTTGCCCTGAAGCCTGCCCAGCAATCGTGTCCCTCATGCTTGGAGGAGTGCCATGTGTCTGTAGGTATTGCTCTTGCTGAAACTATTTAACATTGAAGGTCTTTTGCAAAACAGTGCCGAATTGCTGGCGGTGTTTTCCCTAAGTAGGGATTTAGATAACTTGTTCTACTTAATCAAATTAGCTATCTTTGATTTAATCTGATGTTTAAGCCAAATTCCCAAGACAAAGTGGTTTTAATAGTTGCTCAGTTTGTAATCTGTTTTCCAAGAAAATCAGCTTTTATTTATTTTTTTTTTTTTGTTTCTGATAGTCTCAAATGTACATGAAAAACTGATGTAGGCTGGCTGAGTACAGGGAAATAGCTAATTTGACATTCAGCTTTTTCCTTTGTGAGCTATTCCATTTTCCATGCCTTTCCGTTGGTCTGTCAGAAATGTCTGTCCGCTGCTCTGGCCCCTGTGCCTCGCTGGCTATAGCCTGTATTTTTTTCCCTCTTCCCTGATTCATGTTTGTTTCTCATCCCGTCTTGCATGTCCGTCTTTATCTGCTTTATATGGAAAAGCAAAAGAAGTTTTACAAAGTAAAGTGGGTCAGTAAAAGCTACAAATCCCCCTTTTAATAACTCATTCTCTGTGTGTCGGGAGCCTTTGTGCCAGCTGAGAACATTTCACATCCCCGTGACCACACCCTATGGAAAAGGTCACTTCAGGGTAGCCTCTTCAGAAGCGCAGGACTTGCTGAAGCAAACAGGACCCTTGAGCTTTGCTCTTCCTTTTCCATCATTCACCTGCGGGTTTAGGCTGGAGCAGAGAGGCTGCCACCTCTTACTGATGTCAGGACTGGGGAAGGCGACCCTCAGCTCACACTGTGCTCACCCAAAGGCCCCTCTGGTGCTCCAGCTGTAGGTAGAAGATCCATCAGTGCGCTCAGTCAACTAAAGGACACACGTGTGAATGCTGCATTAGCTCTGTTTAAGTGTTTAAGGGCCAAAGTCAGCATGGGGCTTCTGTGATTGTTGAGAGGCTTTGTTAAAAGTGAGCTCCTGCGTAGTTTATTCATCAAGACCTGGAATAACAGTTGCAGTATGAACATGGAAATGGGAGAAATAGGAAGCTGGAGCTGGTGGTTTGGCTGACATCCTAGAATTCTATTTTATTTCCCCCTGAGTGTTGGCGAAAATGATGGGGTAGGTGACAAGTTTTTGTCTTCTGCATATTGAAGAAAATTCCTTGTTATGCCAAATCATCAAAGCCAGTTTTGGGTCCTTCCGTTTGTACTGCTGCTGCTCCTTACCACCCTCCACTGACCTGAAATCAAACCTGAGGAAACCAGGTAAATTTACCCCATTTATACTGACTTACCCTTATCCCATCTGGACTCAGGGTATTGCTTTCCAGCCCTGCCATTCTGCTGGGCAAGCTGATGCTGGGAGAGACAAAACCTGTCTCTGCAGGCAACTCATTCGCCCACCTTTTATTTGCCTTTTTCCTACACCTATACCATAAATACTACAACCTCCTGGACACTGCTATTTGTACTAAAAAAGTAACACAAACAGAACACTAATAGAAAGGCAGGCAAGTGTCTGGCAGCTGTGATCTCTCTATAACTTCTCTCTTCCTTATTATTGCTCTAAGCAATTTAAATGTGAATAAACCAGCTCGCAGTGGAAGGAAGTGCTGAATCCAGCATGACCACTGTTTGGAAAAGAGTAGGTGTTAATATGCCCAGAGGTCATCTGGGGTTTGTAACATCTCTTGGCAGGGCCCATGGCAGCCAAACTGGTATTTTCTTACTCTTCGGGAGCGCTGGGGTGTTTGGCAGCAGCATCCTCCACATCTCACTCCACTTTCAGGATCGTCATCAGTGGGGCTGCTGAATTGCCATCCCTCCTGCAGGGAATGGAAGATGTCCACAAGAAACTGGCCATTGGTGATACTGAGGGGATGAAGTTGTTGATAATTGGTGGCTTTTCTACTAGAGGGCTGTCCCTGGGGGCTGGCCCAGCTCCTACTCAGTGGAGACTGGGCCTGCTCTTGCTGCTCAGCAGCACAGCCACAGTGTCAATGTCCTGAGAGTGTTTATGCCTTCCATGGCTTTTCCTGTTGGCCTGAGTCTAGCACGCCACTTCTCTCTCTCCCAGAAAAGGGATGCTGAAATGACAGTAGTTGTTGGCTGGCTCAGCTGGAAGTTTACAGCATTTAAATCATAGTTCCAGGTCTGAGTTCCACACTCAGATCCTTGAGATGGGATCAGCCAGCAAAGGAGGAGGTAATTAAAGGTCAATTACAGCAAGCTGGTCCCAACAGAGCCATAGTGGTCCTGGTGATCCCGGTGAAGCTGCTGCAGGGAGGCACTCAAGCCACGTCCTCAGCTGCCTTTCTGAGCTCAGGGATCGGGAAGTGTATTCTTATGGGTTGGATTGAACGGAACTGTGTACGGCAACAGCTGTGCTCTTTCAAAAAGGAATTCAAAAAGCTCTAAAGAGGGAATTAAACCTTGCTGAGGCCCGCCAAAGAAATGCTGAGATCTTTTATTTTGACTGGAAACATGTAAATCACCTGCATACCTGACTCAGACTTACGTACAAACTGCTTTCAGAAGCGTTTATAGAGAGAGAACCCACTGTCACTGTCTTCATACGATCCCAGATGGCACGATACAAATTTTACTCTTTTCTAGGATCTGTTTTGTACATCCTGCTTTGCATTTTGTCTTTTCTTTCCCTTTGGCACTGCTGATGAATATGTTTCACTTTCCCATGGCTTCCATTCCTCAGTGCTGCACCGCGTTGGCTGCCAGCTACACCAGCTCTCTGTACTGTTTGGAATCCCTCCTTGTCCAGGTCAGCCTGAAACTTTGCTTGTGCTTACTTAAAACGTAAGAGGAGCACTGCTGTGACACGCTGGTGTCCAGGGACCCAGCTCCCTCCCCAGTACTGCTTTTATGCCTTACTCTGTCCCTTGGGGGTCTATCCCAATATCCAGAGCCCCATCTCCTGCCACAAGCTGCCTCAGGGTGCCTGAAGCTGCTGGGCCATGATGCAACTCCCAGTGGGCTAATGCAGCCTGTGAATGAATGCCACAGAGCTGTGGGGTAAAAGGGATCAGTTCTGTGACAGTGGAGAGCAGCAGCTTGGCCCTGCCAGGGCCTCCCCAGTCACAAAAGCCAGAAGTGGGTTGTGACCTGCCCTTGCTCCAGCCCGGGCAGTTCAGGAGCTGCCTGGCACAGACTGCTCCTTTCAGGGAGGTGTCAGAAACCTTCCTGTTCTGTAGCTCTGCTGAAAGCAAACACATGGCCAATTAGCCTTCCAGGTGTTGCACCGAATTCAGGGGTGAGGCTGGGCTCATGTGATTTACACATCCTTCTGAGCTTCTTAACTTTAAAATCATTCCTGTTATAACAATTTTTATATCCACACTTCCTCTATCTGCAGCTTTGCCCATCCTTTCCTCATCACCTTTGAATTTGGGCTTTACAAGGCCAGTCACAGCTTCACACATCATTTTCTCCTCTTCGGTCTCTTCCTGGTGCACTCTTTAGCTTTTCCACTGGGCAGTGTACCAGCAGGGACTTCTTTATCCTGGCTTGAACTTGGGACTCTGCACAGAGCTGTCTCAGCCAGGAGGAGCAGGTTGGTGCCCACTTCCTGGATGTTACAAAGAGATGATGGATCCTCAGCTGGGATTCCCTAGCAAAAAATCCACATCCAGAACAACACTGGAAGAGCTTGCACATGGTAGTGGCAACATTTTCAGACGGTCCTGGATCTGGGTTTCCATACACCACAAACTGATGGATTAATTGCAGACAGGAGTACATTCTTCAGCTGCTGGAGGTCCGTGAGTAGTGCTAAGAAAAAGGCTCATTCATCAACACCAGTTTGCAGTTTCCCACTCCATAACCTAATAAAGAGCCAGAGCCAAACAGACCAAGTGCAAACGCTGCTTTGAGGCCACGTGTCACAGCATGGCAGGACATTGCAGTGTAGTGCATGTGTCCTGTGTAAAAGCCATTCACCCACTGGAAGACTTTAAGCAAACACCAACAAAACGCTTTGCAAAAGCAAAGGGAGGGGCAGATGCCAGGATAATACAGATTGCTCCTGCTGCAGGGACAGACAGAGGAGCTGCTCTGAGCCATGGCATCGCTTCTGCCTTCGCTGGGGGCAGGTGAGGAGCTGCACAGGGCCTGCATCAGCCAGAGCCCAGCCCTAATTAGCAGCTGAAGGGGCTCCTGAAAGCCCCCATTTTAGGGCCCTGTAGTTTTCTGTAGAAGTGTAAAGATTGTAACAGCGTAATATAAAAATACGTAATCCTGTTGTTTACACTGGATCTGTTCGCCAGCAATAGCTGGTGAGGTTGAAGAGCTGAGGGTCTGAGGTGGGAGTGGGGTGCTGCCAGTGAGCCTGCAGGGAGTGGGTAGGTGTTTCCCTGCCCAGGCATCCCCTCCCACTGCCTGTGGGGACTCTTGCCTATTTTGGCCAAAGTTAAACTGGATTCTTTATTCCACTTCTTCCATCTCACTGTTGTTAAGTTTTTGAAGTGTTTTAAAACATCGGTGTTAAAATAATTTCTGTTGAAGTGAGTATAAACAAAAAACTTGGATGTGATTTAGGCTGATTTATAATTAGCAGTTCTAAGCAGGAGACTAATTTAACTGTGTCATCCTTTCTGCGGTAACTCCTTTGCTCTTTGGTGCTGTTTTCCACCAGCCTAAGAGCACAGGAGAGAATGCCCTGCTGTGTCTCAACTAACAGGTCAGCCCAACCTGTTTTGACTCACCCATTTAGGAAATTGAGTCGAATACCGGGTGTGCAAAGTAGATCTGATATGAAGGATTATTTATTTTGCTGTAGTGTTTTGTGGTAAGATTATCTCAGGGAAGAGAAAGTGACTGTTCCAGGCCAAAAAAGAGGGCAGCTTTGTGTTTCCAGTCAGTTTAAACCATCACACTTCCCACTGTCCTGTCTGTAATCTTTTCTATAGATGATTTTTTTGCAGCACCTGAGGGTAAGTCCTGTTATCAGCAATTTTAACATGCTGTCATGGATAGCTCTGTCGCGCTGCTGTGACTTCCTTGTCCCCAGTTTTCACAGAGGGTTCTTGCACAAAAATCCTGATCAGGGCATGCACTTAAAAAATCACCATTTTAAGCACTTTACCATTATCTTCCATTTCAGCTGTCCACAGATAGGAATCCACCCAAATAAATCCCTGGGCAGATTGGCTTTGAATGTGAGCTCTCTGTGTTCCTAAAATCAAGCTTTACCTTGTGCACGTGTTACATCTTCCAAATTCCTGAAATTAAACCCCCAATTCTGTTTTCCATTGGCAGTAGTGGATCAGACCAGGCAGTTGAGGAGAATGGGAAACACAGGCGTGGAGGAAAGCAGGCAAACAAGTACCTGAAAATTGCAGCAGTGCTAAATAAGGCAGACAGGTAGGAAAGAGCCATAAAACAGGAGGAGAGGGGGTAAGAGAGAGAGACATTCCTTTCCTGAGTGGAAAGAATCTTCGGTGTGAGTCAAAGAAACAGAAAATTACTGTTTCTGGCATGGGGCAGGGGATGGGGAGGACAAATCCTCCTGTGTCAAGAAAAAGGGGTAAATGCAGCATGTCTTCTTCACAAAATGGATTTTTTATGACGACTAAGAAGATAAAATTCCTGGTATGCTTGAGGGGCAGGGTAATTCTAGAGAATAGAAGAGTTTTCTTTCCTACTTGTTTTCCCATGCAGCCCAGGGTTATTTAGCTAAGCTTTTATTACACAAATGGGAATTTTGCTGAATGATTCTCCAGTACAACTTTTATGCAGTTTTTTTCTCCTGTCTCTTTTTTCCCCATTTTTGTTTTCTTTTGTTTGAACTACCCATAGGCAGTGGTTCAATAGCAGACTTTTAAAGAATGGGTTGCTGGTGTGGGTTGGGGTTGATCTGGTCAGAGATGAGGGTTTGTTGTTTTTCTTTTCTGGCCTGGTTACTGGGCCAGGGGACAGAGCAGCAGTAATAGCATGAAGCAGTAGCTGATTCCAAGGCCATCTTCTGGGTGGCATTAGGGTATCTGTCTTTCTTTTCCATGAGAAAATGTAATGCAAGTTAAGCAAAATCTGAATACAGTCTTTTCTTTCGTTTTGTCCAAAACCTGAGGTAATTAGGAAAAGAACAGAGATTGTCAGGCATTTAAACCCTCCAGCTCCTGCAGCGTGGAGTATGACAAGGCCAAACTGAAAGACAAATTCTGCTCCCTAAGATCAGGTAAGACCTGCAGGAGGATCCTCAGAGGAGCTGCAGCAGCTGCAGACCTTTGGATGAAAAGCAAACATTAGAAAGCAGATCCAAGGAGGCCTTGGGTTCCAAACATTTTTGGTTCACCCCCTCAGCTAACAGATGACAATATTTTCTTTTTACTTACCTCTCTCAGCTGCCGCAGTCACAACACTGACACACCTGCAGAAGATGCAATATTGCATCTTTGGGGACTTTTAGGCTTCCAAGCACTTTTACAGCTAATCTCTGCCCATCTAGGAGACTTGCAGAGGGAAATCAGCTGCAAGAGGCTGCACTGTGTGCTAGAGGTGCCAGCACTGCTCCTTGTTCTCCCCTGCCTCCTGCAGCTCTTGCTGCTGCCCCCACTGCCCAGAGTCCACTCGCTGCAGAAAGGCAATAAAAAGATTTCTTCTCTAGGAAAAGAAAGCATCTGGGCCATAAATGCAACAAGCCCTCCTCAGTGACACTCTGTGTATTAGGAAACATCATCTGGCACTCAGATATTTTTCAGGAAGCCCTGCTACAGCACTTGCCAACACCTTGAGTAAACTCCAACACTATCTAGTTGTTGTTGAAAGCCACAGGAGATGTAATTTATGGCATTCTTGAGCTCTTCCCTGCAGATCCCACAGCCTCTCTCATTGTGTTAATGAGAGGGCTGAACCCACAGGGCTTGCTTCTTTTAACCCATCAATACAATAGGCATTTTATCACCTAAAGGATTTAGAGTCTCTTCTGACTGAGTCCATCTGTTCTGCCAGTTGAAAAACAGTGTATGAAGATAACTTTGAGGTAGTTCTTGGCCATAAAAAATTGATTAGTCCTCTTTGAGCAACCAACAAATCCTCCAAAGTTTAAAGTATATTTAAAAATACAATTTAAATTGAGGATTTCAGTAGATGGAGTGTTTAACATGGAGAGTAGCTGCACAGAACTTCCCAGAAAAAACTTCCTTATGTGAATTTTCACAGCATTTTGTCAAGGCTTGTAAATTCTTTTGATCAAGGATTTTTGTCTCTTTGTAGTCTCAAAATATAAAAAAAGTGTGATGAATTTGGACAAAATGCAAGTGTTATTTGCTGGAATATTGTGGGTCTGTTTTGGTATCTCAGTCAGAAAGGTATTCTCACTCTTGCACAAGTGCAGTGTCCCCTTAACTTCAATTGTTGAACATCCTTAGGGATAAGGTTTAATAAAGCTGAAACTCGGATAAAGGAACACAACTACTGATGTATCTAACAACATAAACCAGCACCAGGTTGATCAAAAACTTCTTTTTTTCTCTTGCAACAGAGAGACAACAAATGGCCAAACAAATGGTCAAACTGATACTTGCTGCTGAATTTGTTCAGGTTAAACTCAGCTACCACACGTTGCAGGAATCAACATCAATATGCAAGAGAGCACATTTGCAACATAGGGACAAAACTGGTGTGGTAAATGCTGTTACTCTGCTGATTCCAGATCTGCCTCATTTTGCTTTGGGCTGGTGCAGAGTTTATGTGTGTTTAGGTAAATGTGAAGTTAGAGAAGTAAGGTGGCAGTAGACTAGTGCTTTTTTTGGCTTTTAAAATATATTTTGCAATGTAATGGCCCATTTTGCTCTTTTTTTTGGTGCACTGAAAGCTAGATATCCTTTTCTCATTATTCTTGTTCGATAGCGAATAACCTCTGCTGCTGCTGTTTCGTTGGATATTGGTCTGTGGAACACCCACTGTGTGGAAGCACAGGCACGTGCAGGCACAGGACATCCCCATCACAAACATCTGGAGATCCCCTCCAGCTGAAGAGCTCTGGAGCAGCTGCTGCACTCTCAGCTCCTCCAGCAGGGCCAGGCAGGGCCTCCGGGTGCTACCGACCCCGGCAGAGAGACTGCATCCACTCCATGAATATTCCAGTGTGGTGCTCTGAAAGCCCTGGAAGGGAGCCACAGCGGACTGGCTGTAGGTCTGTATAGTAACTATTTTTTTTCTCCTAAGGCTCCCATGTTGGCCTATGAAATTTCTAGGGCGCTTGGATTCCTGGGCTGAAAGGCATTTTAAAAAATTGAAACAGAACCTTTAGTATTTTTTTTTTTAATGTTCTCATTTCATTTTGTAGTCTCTGCCACATGCAGAGTAAGTGCTTGGGTCGTATATAGGTCTCCCCTGAACTGGCCCACAGTGTTCTGTAATTTCCTCAAGTTTAAGGACTTAGGGATAAAATTGCTAGCTGACCTGGACAATGTCCTCCCTCAGGTCATGTGCAAGGTGACAAGTTTATTATTTTATACACATTCTGTATTTATGTATGTTTATCATTATGTTCCAATGAACTGTCTTATACAGATCTGGGGCAAATCAAAATGATCTCTTGAATTCCAATGGTTTAATTTTTTCTAAGCTGTAAATCAGTGCTCTCCCTTAAACTATTGGTTACAATCAGATTTTGGTATATTAGCTGCTATACTTAGGTGAATTTTTTGCATACTAAATAGCATGTGAATTGTCCATCCATACACTGAGACTGAGACCTGGGCAGAAGAAATGGAAAACTCCACAAAGACTGAGGCTCAGGGGAAGCACTTTCTAAAAGCTGCCTTCTCTTTTTGTCTGCTTCTCCACCAATGCTTTAGAAAAATGTCATTTATAACCTTTTGAACAAGCCAAATCTCCCTTCAAACCAAAAAAAAAAAAGGNTGATAAGGATTTAGAAAATCAAACGATGGGAAAACCCCCTCAGTCCTACTCGGCTGACCCTGCTGTTGAAGCTGTGGTGCTGTGTAGAAGCCTCCGTGTGCCCCCAATCTGCCACCCTCTCCATCAGTAGGCTATTAGAAAACATTTCCTCTAATCCCATCATTCACTGCTGTTGTGGAAACCAGCAGGCTCCCCAGCAAATCCACCCACTATTATTTTTATCCTATTGAAAGCGCTGCCTTATCGGGCATAATCGAAATGGCTCATGTGCTGCTATGTGAAGAGCAAGTGGGTTTTACCATCACTCAGGCCAAAACTAAATATGGATTAAATTGCACCCTGCCAGCACAAAGTGTGCATTGTGTGGCTCTGCTCTGCAGTGCCCAGCCTCAGCTTGCTCCGTGCCTGATAAAACACTGCACTCCCCTCCAATTCCCATTTTTTGAAAGGGCAAAACAAAGCAGCAGTGTCTGCACTGGAATGTGCTGCAGGTAGCGATCTAAACCTCCATCACCAAAGACAGGGAGAGGATTAATTTAATGCATGAAGGTTGTTGCTTGGAGGGACTTCATAGGAATGCAAACCAAAGGCCCTCAAAGAGCCCACAACAAAGGGAAAAGCCACGTGATCTCAAACTCCTGGTAGGATGAGGAGCACTGGATTAAGGGCTTGGTGTACCTTGTAGAAAAGGCAGGAAATACTGTTGTACTGAATAGCAATGCAAGCAAAGATTTTGGGGTGGGTGGGTTTTTTTGCAGACCTTTTGGAAAGCTGGGCTGCAAAATTGCAGCCTTGTTAATGACGTTTATATGGTAATTGATATGAGCAAATGTCTATGCAAGTTTTGTGGTCATGTATATCACATGTTCTGAGTTGTACTTTGTTTCCAGATAGAACAAATATCTGTTTTTCAATTCCTGTTTATTTCTTTTTTTTTTTTTTTAAATTTTGTAGGGGCACTCCATTGCAATCCTGTCAGTGCTGAGAGTCATGAAGCTCCCTGTCTTGGCACAAAGTGACCTCCCAAGCATGCCCCGTGCTGCTGTGCAGACTTGCACACCTCCAAGTGAACTCCAGGGACACTCAGGTAGGCTGGGCACATGAACTGCTGCCACTTCTGACAGTCACAGCAGAAAACAAGTAGAAGACTGCTGAGGAGTGCACCACATGGGCACAGGGGTATAAGGAGTCCTTGCCACTCTGGGCAGGAGATCCCCAGTTAAGCTCTGAATTATGTACTTCAAAGACCACAGAAGTAAAAGCAATACACAGAGAAGAACCAATATGAAATTTACTTGACTAAACCAGCGACAGGAACAGAGCAGCTTTTGAGTTTCCCCCTTTCTCCCCAAAAACCAACAGTGCTCCCACACTCCAGCACACCCTGGCTTTATGTTATCTGCCATCCCTAGCTGGATTCAGTTTCCAGTCACTGCTTATGGCTTTATCATAAGGACCAATTTTATGCAATTATCAAATTACTCTTTCTTCTCAGTCTTCCACTCTTATCAGTAGGACCGTGCCATTCCTTTCTTAATCATTTAAACTGGGGCCATGACTCCAATCCTGCTTCAAAAATACAGCTCCTCTCATTTACTTATCTGTCTTGTCTGAAACAGCCTACTTGTGTGGAGCACCAGGTTCTCTTTTCTAAGACATTGTAAAGACAGCAATCTGTGGTGCTTACCAGCTTTTTCCCCCCGTTTCTTGAATTTTTAAACAGTTTTGAAGCACTACGGATTTTAAGCATTGATGTTAACTTACTGCTTCTTCAGGGTCCTCCTGCTTGAAGAATGATGTTACTGCTAAAGAGCAAACATCTCAAGACAAAGATGCACCAAATTCTACCATAACCTTAATACAATTATACCATTATGGAATTCTAAAAGAATTAGAAGAATTGATCACTAAATTTGTATAGAATGCTATTATTAATTTGACATCAACAAACCAAGACTGGTTCACATAATGTTTTATTCACAAGTAGAAAAAGTATTACAAAACAATTTATACAAGATTTTAATTTACATTTGTTAAAGGAGTATTTAAAACAGCACTGTAAGTCCCTAGACATGACATGTGGGCAGGCTAAATGCAGTGGTAGTGTGTGTTTTCTATTGGCATGTACAACATTGCTTGCCACAGGCAATATACAAAAGACCAATTTGGTTAAATTAAGAAAAAAAGTATATACAAAATATACACATATATTTAAAAAACACTCTTAATTTTTTCCTCCCAGTTTACTCTCAAGCTGTCACTCATTTAAAAAAAAAAAAGAGTATCTTTCTCTAGGGTTGCTGGACAAAAGCAATTATACAAAGTTAAAATTCCAGTGGGAAAACAGACTTACTGCGGCAGATGCTGGCAAAATTTTTGAACATCGCTTTTTCAAGAACTGTTATTAGTGAAAAGTTAAATTTCCGTATGTTCTAAAAATATTTTGCCATATACTGAAATGCACATTGGATAGTTTTTCTATTTACAAGGTATATACAAAGAAGCACACGTCTCTTCATGCACATGTAGTGAAAAATAATGTTTTGTAACTTCTTAAATGTATGAAAGTATACAAAGAAATTATTCAAAACTACTCATATTTAAAAATATATGTGAAAGTAGTATTTATCTGAGTAATTGTACTGTATAACTGCTTATTATTCCATCAGTGACCAAAAGGTGGTATCTACTACTTGAAACACCAAACCAAACAACAGCAAAAAAATCATTTGGGTAACTTGTTCACTTTGGTTTGAATTTGGGAACTGTTATTCATGGTTTTTGCACAAATGAATAATCTCACTGAGGAAGAGCTGGAGCATCTCCCTGCCATGGCTGCCTCTACTGTTTTTAGCTGTTCTTGTGAACGTCCAACCTTCTTCTGTGTGCTTCCAAGCAAAAGTCTTTTTCCATAATGGATTCTGAATACTGTCTCAACATTTCCATTGCCACACAAACCATGTGTGGAAAGATGAGTAGTATTTATTGCAAATTTGCATCTGTTTTGCTGATTGCTTTGCTTAGTAAAGGCACATTGGGTACTTTAAGGAATAACTGCTAGAGTTCATCGCTGACAAGTGTGAGCCCGTTGAGTGTTAACGAATCCGTAGAGGTTACAGGGATTATCCACAGAAGCAGAAACTATTTTCAGGACGAAAATGGCTGAAAAAAAAATGGTATTAAGGGATGTGATAAAGCAAACTGCTTTTTATATTTTGTGTGGAAAAGTTGAATCGACACACTACTACAGTGAGAAGGACAGAGCGTCTTGAATGAAAGGGACTCCTAAATAAATGAATTAGTTCACCATCAAGCTTGACCCTTAAAAATAATGAATTAATAAAAAATCTTGGTAACAGTCTCACTGTATAAATACTTTCATGGCACACCTGCTATGGTCTGACATGTTGATTTGACAGTTGATTACAATTATTTCAACATCCAAAATTATATGCTATAACACGAAGTGCTGTATTCCAATACTGAGACTACTAATTAAACACAACGTCCTTATCTATATGTCTGACCTTCATTAAACTAAATCTAATTTAAAGCTAATCTCCTGCTACATTTAACAGAACAATGCCACCTCCCAGAAATGTAATAATTGGATGGAGGGGACTTCAACCATACATACTGTAACATGCTAATTTAACTCCCCAAACTAGCTTACTGACTATAACGTAATACATAATAAAAGCTTCAGTTTAATAACAGGTGATCCTTGCATAAATAGAAATTGGTTTTTTTACGTCCTTCAATAGTAGGAATATTATTTAAAATTAGAACCAGCAGAAAAAAATCCTAATGCACGCACAAATCTGCAGGCAGAGTAACTGGCACTGTGTTGTCCCACATCTTCTGACACTTGTAGCCATATTTAAGAGACCCCCCCTAAACACACTGAAGCTTTTGTATTTCTTGCTGTATTTACATATACTACTAAGCTCACTCCATAAGATGTTTCAAGACTCTGTGAGGGAACAGAAAAAGAGATGCAAAAGGTCATAAATCCACTTTCAGGGTCCTCATAGGATGCTCCTTGAAGTTTCACTTTGCAGCTGCTACAGCTCAGACACAACTGCTGGGAAGGTGTGGAATGATGCCGTTTTGTTCCAGCTGGTTTGGAAACCATGCAACACTGAAGACCAGACTGTGTTTGATGAGAATCAGCAGGGGAGCGTAAGGGAAACATTCAGCTTTAGTGCTGAGAGAAATAGCTTCAGTCCCTAAAAAAAATTGACAGGAGAGTGGTTACATAAATTAATAAGAAACCTCTATGTACTTCTATATTAAACACTAAAAGAGTAGAGGTACTCTACTTACTGCTTGCTGTAAAAATTCACTTAAACCTGAAGATTAAACCTGTATTAAAATCCACATTAAAAAGCTTATACTTGCGTGTACACATATAAAAATATGCTGTATTCTGATTTTATGGTATTATTTCCTTTGAAATATAAGAATAAAACATTGCCCTATGCAAGACTGTAATACATCCACAGGCAGTACAAAGACCATTCTTCCCTCAAAATATTTAAAAAAGACATGAAAGATGAAGGGCAAATGGGAAAAAATTGTATAGACTGAGATGAAATAATTTTCTTGGAGTTGTACAGCTGGCCAGTGTTCATCCTGAAAATACATCTCAGGTAAACCTAGTCCTGGTCCTGTCCCGTGAACACTACCGAAATTTCTCTGCCAAAAATGCACACACAATGATGCACTGTAGAGTCTGAATGTGGAGAAATTGTACAAAATGAATCAGTGGGGTCTAGCAAAGGAAAAAAATGAAGAAAAATTTAACTCTCCTGAAGAACTTGATTATTCAAAATTATACACAAATCTCAGTAGTAATAGAAGATAGCAGAAAACTATCAAAGCATACAGGATTTTGAGATGCTAGAAAAGCTGTCTCCATACACACAGGAATCAATAAGAAAATTTACAGTTCATATATCACAACAAGTATAGTCAAATAAAAGCTAATTTTTGTAGTCATATTTTGAAATTCTGTGGTTCTTTTGATCTAAGAAAACTCTTAAATAAGATTAATTGCATACCTCTGAAGTTGATGCATGTTTTAGTGGGAAAACACGCACAAACTTCTGATTTTTTAAATCTTGTTAATATGGAAATGCATTCCCTTAAAACACCAAGAGATCTGGGAACTAGCAGTGTTGAGATCTGCAGTTGTGCCCATGTCACTGTTCCTTCCCACACACAGCTACAGAATAGGACTGTCACTGAATGATACTGGGCACACACAAAAATAAAACTCTGAGAGCTGCTATCTGACCCATGGGCAGGGAGTACTCAGCATTGTTACAGACAAAACTTTATCCTGTAAATAATACGTTGAGAGAAATATGTGCCACCTGGATAAGGCTGATATTGTCAGTGACAGCAGCAGATTTTCAGGGTAACAAGTTCCACTGAAGTCAATGGCAAAACAATTCTTGATTTAACAGTTCCCTTCCCTTTCCTCCTCTTGACAATGTCACCTAAACAATTAAGGCCGGACTTACAAAGGAACCGTTGCACTTACATGTTTTCAGAATGCACATGTTTTTTGCTAAATACTGATTACTTTCTACTTCATATTTAGGAATAACACAAAAGTGGCAAGCAAACCAAATGGAAGAGGATCAAAGGAATGAAGTTTTATTTCTGCAGATGGCCCAAAATTTTCATAATTACAGATAGCATAATTTTCTTAATTAAGTTTGGTGCATATTAGTGGCAACATCTTGTGTTCCTGCCTCTGAGTTCATGCACTGGAGACTGTTTCAGCTTTCCAGCCACAGCCTGCATAAGCCTGGAGTAACAACACCACTTGTCATCAGCACACAGGCCATAATTTGGGATCCTTTCACAGATTAGTTACTTCAGGATCCAGGTTACTTCCAAGAGTAGAAAATTCCATTTTAAAAATATGGAGCACAGCTAATATTCTAAAAGATACAATGATGAAGCAGTAGCAGAGTGATATTTTGTGACAGTTCCACTGTTACATAGTTGAGACAATTGTTTATCACCTCTTTGCATTTTGACCTCAGACCAGCATTTTCTGTGAGCTTTTATAGATTAAATTGCATTTTATGGATAAACTTATGTTTTATCTGATGACATGGGAATATAAATGGCATTACAAGGCATTTGAGATTCTCTTCTGTTTCTACTACTAATGCAGTAACTCCACAGAAAGGCTTTGTAAATATTTTTAGATGAACACTTGTATGTCTTTTGTGCTTTGTTTGCAATAAGCAAAGCCAGTTCCTCAGTTCTCCCTCATAAACAAAGGCTAGGCTCACATAATGGTTTGGTCATAAGGCTATTAAACTGAACTTCTCCCGTGAAATTTAATGAAAAAATTCCTTGATAAAAGCTGACTGGTGTACAGACTTACCCCTGTATTCTGGTTAATATTATTTCAACACCACAGTTTTCATAATTATACCTTTCAAATTCAGTTAATGATTCAAAAATGTGAAACTGCTGGATCTCTTGTAGAGGTTTAATTTATTTCAGCAATAGCTAGGTGTAACCTATGGAGAAATATAACCCTACAACTTCTTAGAATTCTATTTTTATCTAGCTCTACATGCCTGGAGCACTCATTCTCACTCCTTTGTAGTTATGTTTTTTACCTCTTTATCAGTCTGTAGAGTCATTTGTTGTTCCATTACACTTTGTCTTTGGCTGGGTTTCAGCAGTCACCGAGTTCTGAAGTGATGAAACTTCTATGCGTGTTCTGTGTTCAGAGGTTTCAAAGGACTTTGCAACATTTCCATCAAGAGACTTAGCTGAAAGAAGTACTTCACTTAGTTCCTGGTTATTATCCAATTCAACAGTGGCTGCATTTTCAGTCTCAGGGCTGCAGGATTTTGCAGATCCTCCAGCCAGTTCTGAATATGATTCACAGACAGAAATGCTGTCACAACAAGCTGAGTTTTGCATAAGAGGCCAAGCATCTGGAATGTCTCCACAGGTAGAATGTGAAAGAGAACCAAGGAAAGCAGGAATCATTTCTCCAACAGAATCAGAAGCTCTGCAGAAGGATAAAAGGCACATGGTTTACAAAGCATTCCAGAAAATATTATCAGTATTGTAATTACTGTCATTTGTAATTATAGGTATTTCAAGAAGGTGTAACAGGGTTATATTAATACTCTAGAGACATCCTGTGCAAAAAAAATTCTGTTGAGAAGGAGAACAGTTTGTTCCTTGTCTGGAAATGACAAAAGCTCTGGTGAACACTACTTCAGACAGTGAATCCAGAATTCCAGAAAACATGAACTACAGTTGGGGTTGTTTACAGTCAGAAATATGACAAAAAATACTATAGCAGTGTTCAGATACAAACACTGTCACAAAGAAGAAGGAATTTGTTTTTTCTCAGTGCATGGGAAAGGGAGCATTAAGACAAGATATAACAGGCTCAAAGTACAGCAACAAAGATGCTTGGCAGACTCTGAAATCCTCAACATTATGGGGGGGTTTGGTTGTTTTTTGTTTGTTTTTTTTTCCCCCCAAACCCTAGACAGACAAATATCTAATAGAAGTAAAAGAAGTAAAGTGGCTTCAGACTGGGAGAATGGAACAGGCAACAAGACTGCTTGAAACTTTGTGTTTGCTTTAAACCTGAAAATGCGTTCACTTCAGATTTTCCAGTTTGTTCTGTCTAGCCCTCAAAATACGAAAAGTTTTTCTCCTATTCTCTTTCACATGGAAAGGACATAATATGAAAGAAGGGCAAGCATTATTTTTATTTTAAGGAAAACGGAAGAAAGTAGAAGTGGAAACTCAGTATTATCTACCTCAAGTGCATTTAAAGTGCATGATAATAGTGACATGTGCCAAACACTGTTAGAAGTCCAGTAGTGTTTTTCACTATATATACACCAAAATAAATATTAAGAAAACCAGAAAGTTATAACAGTGTATTTTATTTCCAAAAACTGTCTACAGATTTATAAAAATGCAAAAGCTATAATAAGTCTGATATGCAGTGTGACAAAACTCATCCCACATTAACATGCCTATAACAGATTTTAAGTAGCCTTACTCATTTCCAAAACATGATGCTTTAACAGCTTTGATATACACACAAAACATTGTCAGAGATGAGGCCAAAAGTCAGGACATTGCACCACAATTGAAGGAAATACATTATTCTGGCAAAGGAAATTGGCACAAACTCCATTTCTACTGGAAGGAACCACAGGATCTTTGATGTCCACATAGCATGGATATTACAGTTATTTTTAAAGCCTTAACCATAAGATTCCTCAAAAAGTACACAGCTCTCAATTTGTCAGCCTCGGTGGTACACAAGGATGACTCAAGCTTGTTGGCATTTAAACAAATTGTTAGAGAAAACTTAGATATTTGTACTTAGGTCGCTAAGTCACCTTGCACAAACAATACTTATGCAGAAGCTGCCTCTACATTTTTAGTTACGTGTGGCCATAAGAACAAAACAGCTGAAGACCAATTTAAACACCTTATATGGAAAATTATTCTAGCTAAAAGAAATAAATACATCCTGTGTTAAAATCTGTAACCAGGAAACTCTGAAGGACACCATAAATTTTATATATTTAGCTCATGGCCCTGCCGTAAAAATAACTGCTCTACTACTGCACTTATACTGAGCTGATCAGGAGAAAATAAAGGTTAAAATCTGCTAGAAATTCAGAAATAACAGATATTGAAAATCTTTCAGTCCTAGAGAGTTCCTAAAAAAAAAAAATCTTCATGCCACTTGTGAAGTGTACCTCAGTCCCCCCAGATTCACGGGTTGATGCAGCAACTTGGTAACCATTAGCAAAAGAGGGGGTGGCCAAAGTCTCACAGAGTAAAAGGAAGATTATCTGCTTGTCAGAGAAGCCACTTCTTCAGAGAAATCCATGTAACAAGTCAGCATTTACTAAGCAATACTTAAGTTTTTCACCATAAACCTGTTCTTGCACAACATGAGATGATATGGCTACAGTTCATCAAAATCCCTCATTCCACTTCAAGCAGCTGTTGTCTCTGTATAAATATCAATTTGACTGCATTAAAAAATACTTCACGTTTAATATACATTTGTAAAACTAAGTTACCTTTCATTAAGCGTGGTCTGTGAGTGGAAAGCACAACTGTGACTGCTGTGCTCCATGCTGCAGGTTTCATCACAGCACAGTGAGGGAATCAAGTGAACTGGTCCTAAGGAATGAAAATTAATTTAACAGTGTTAAAATTGTCAAAGCTCTGTATAAACTTAGTCTCTGTTCTTTTTCAAACTTGAGTATTAGTTTGCTAGTTACATTATAATACAGCGATTGAGGAAAGAGATTTCTTGCTGTAAAAACAGGTTCTTTATTCCTTTCAAACTGAATTATTTATAAAAGCCAAGTTCTTCCTCCAGGAGTAATATAGAAGCCAGTCATGAGTATCTATTTTTAAAATTAATTTTCTTCTCAGCTGAATATACATAAATGGCAGCATTCTGAATTAAGCTATTAAGTTAAGGATGATATTTAAGCCTGTGCTTTTGTGTTAAATTATGTATTTCTTAATGTCATAACTGCATCTGTTCTGATATGACTTCACGAATGGCAATTATTTGAATTGTTGTGGTTGTTAATGTCCTTTAGCATTCATATCATGTTCTTAGATACTCTCTGGTGAAGCCTTCACACTAATTTAAGTCTTAAAGCCAGACGCAGTGCTATTTTTAACAGAAAGAAATGAGACAGACATTTTAACTTTTTTTTTAATTGAAGTCACTGAAATGAATATAGAAAAAAACAAAACACCCCAAATATCTACTTAAAAATCCTTTCCACTTATTAAGAAATTAGCCTAGGACAAAGGGTAGTTTGACAGTATTAGCTCTGCAGTTAAATTTAATTGTCACAACTCAAGTGTTCGATAAAATAAAGTCACCTTTTGGTAGACCTAACCTACCACATGTCTGTGATGTACTTCTTTGGCACTGGCAACATGTTCTGTGGTCATATTCATTCAGCTGTGGTCTATCAAAACATGATAATTCAGAGCCATTGTAGTGAATGTCTTGTGACCTCAGAGACCCTTTGAACAAAGTGAATAAAAATCTGTGTTAGTAAGTGTTACCCTTTTTCCTGCTCAGAGCCCTCCATCTTCACAGAATGTGTAACTGTCATGCTATAAAGTACATCCATACATTTTCCATACATTTTCCAATTGAAAGATCCACAGTGACCATGTGCCTTCCTATAACATTAACCACAGATTTTGCTACAAAACCCTAGAGCAGCTGGCTCAACTGCAGCCTCTTCTAGGAAGACATCTGCTCTCATTTTGATGATTTGAGAGTATATCTTATTCACTGTTACATTTTTGCAATGTTTAACGATTCTCAGTGATTCCCATCTGAAATTTTCCAGAGTCAGCTTTCAGCCACTGGGATTTTGTTTATATTATCTTGAAGAGCTTTATATTAACAGCAGACTTCCTTTAATCTCTATAATTGTAGGCCAAGGCAAACGAGTTACTACACTTCACTAAATGAAGTTTGAACTCATTGTGTCAGAATTTCTCAAAACTCACACTGTAAACCAAATTCTAGGTTAGGAACAATGCCTCTCTTACAATGCCGCTCTAAACCTTTTTATTTCTGCTTGCGCTGAAAGCAGCAATAACATCAATTCATCCTAGATACTCTTGTTAGGCATCCAGGGTTCATAAGATGCTATAAACATATTTTAATAAAAGTTTTATAAAACTATAAAAGGGAGCTAGAGTGCTTTTCACTTTTTTCTGTCTTAATTTAAATGAAAAGGCAGAAAAATGTTTATTATAAACAAATTACATTAATGAGCTGTTATGGATTTAAAAGAAATTTACAAATCTCTCTTAGGCATTTAATTCATCTTGAATATGCCCACAAAACCAAAACTGTTAAGGACAAATCTCTCATTTACACTGGCCACATTCATTATCTTGATGATCTAATCTGTGTTTCACAACAGCAAGTGATGAACAGATCTTTCAAACTGGTATTTCCACATTGACATTGCAACTCTGTTATGTCCCATCTTGGATCATGAATGGTCCAAATGTATCTGTGCAGCATCTAGCAGAGTATGGCATGCAATTGATGCAACTGGAGTATTTCTGGGCATTTACACAGCATTTTCTCAGTAGCAGCTGGAACTTCCACACTGGGCTGGCGAGCTTGGATGGAGTCCTGGGCTCTGCTACACTGACCATCTCAATGCTAAACTTGCTTGAATAATGTAGGTATTTCATTTATTTACCTCCAGAGAGAGATCTGCCAAACTAATACCATGCTATAAATACTACCAAGAAACAGTAATAACTGGAAACTCACAGCTTGGCTTCTTTTCCATGAACTGCCTCTTGCAATAGATAACACAAAGGATGAGAAGAGCCAAGAGCACTGTTGCAAGGGCACTGCAGATAACAGCTGCCAGAGCAGTGTCTCGAGGACTGGAAGCAGTTGAAGGGATCTTCACAAGATTTACCTTGGTGGTACCTAAAATAAAATTAAATAATAATTAAGGCAAACTGCAGACATTTCCAGAAGATAGTCAGGTAAATGGAAGTCTGAGAAACAGAAGAGGTTTGTGGCACAGAAAAAAAGAGAATGTTCCATCTGCTAATGGATTAACATTAATTGCACATATAAATAGATATGATTATCAGCAACCTCAGTATGAAACAAAGTCTTAGAAAAGATATATTGCAAAATGTGTGATAATGAGTGGATATGCACACAGACACATGCAGACTGTCCATGAGAATGGAATCAGATCCTCACCATGAAAACAGACATCTGAATGTTTAATGTCACATGAACTTAATATGGAGAATATTTCCTAGTGTAGAGTTGAGGGAGTGATCCACTAGAGGGAGTCACAAACACATTAACTTCCCTTAAGGAAACTTTCTGGGCACTGAGACTCCCCCAGAAGTTCAAATGCTGTCAAAATTATGATCCTGTTTTGTTGCATATGTCATGACACCATGGTCATTTCCAAGATCAAACCTAGGATTTCAACTCTGACAATTTTTTTTTTCCTCAGTGATTTTTTTTTTAATACTAGATAGTACCTCTAGTCAACATCCAACAAATTGACTTTATACCCATATTAGTGAAGACTTAAGCAATGTCTCTAGCTTTGAAATACGTTGTAACCTTTAGGTGGAAAGTGAAAAATATTTTTAAAGGATCCAAACTTTAACTACAACTATTGAAACCATCTTAAATTAAGTATTTTAAAATGAAATTATCTTTTAAACAACTTGTGAATTTTGACAGGCCACCTATTTCAATCTACTTTGAAGTCCTCCTAAATTCAATGAGAAAAAGGAATAAAACATAGAGTACTTCTAAGACAGCAAATTTTTAAGAAACCACAAACAATCCTCTACAAGCTTACAAAAATAAGTTAAAGTGCCTATTTACCCCAGAAGATATTCGGTCAAAACCTAAGGATTATAATATCCTAAGAAATGGTCCATGCAGTCATAAGTTTAAATTGCGAGATAAACGTCTGTCAGAGTATATTAAAACCTCTAATCAAATTGTACATGAATACAATTGTTCAATATCATTACTGCAATTTCAAAATGGCAGGAGGGAACTTCCTAGCTTAGTTAGTGCAATCAATGGAATTGTATTACTCAGGAATTTTCTGCAATAATTTTGGTATTTCCTCTACACACATCAAACATGGGCACCAAAGGGTTTGTGATACCATATTGCTTTGTTATAATATGCCTAGATGGACAAAACCTAGGCATATTGAAAAATCAACTTAATTCTAAGTCTTTAGACCACTTAATGCCAAAGAAAACACTAACTTCTATGAAATAAACAACCCAGAACATTAAAGGAATAACCCACCAACATATTAAATAAAAACAGTATCATGTAGTTGCTAGTAAATGGGATAATATAAAAGGGTGGAGAGATCAGATCATGGCCATTATACAGAAGAAAGTCAGTTTAGTTGCTAATTTCCTGGTTTCAGCATGAAGAGAAACAAGTGTTACTGCATTTACAACTGCTTAAATATTTCCATTTATCTTCAATTTGTACTATTACCTTCCACTGTCACATCAAAATCTGAAAAGCAAATTTATAGCAGATCTTTTTTATATGCTTTCAACTTGCCAAATTGCACAGAGTGGAGCAACTGGAGAAAGTAGACCAGAGAGACACAAAAAATGACTGAGGAACTGGAGAGTCTCTCCTACGATCAAAGTTTGAGAGAGCTGGGATGGCTCAGGCTGGAGAAGGCTCAGAGGAACCTCATCAATTTGTAGAAATCCTTGGAGGGAGTGTGCAGAGAGGACAGAGCCAGGCTCTCTTCTCGGACCAGAGATGATGGACACAAACTAAAACACAGGAGGTTCCCTCTGAACCTCAGGACACACTTTGATAACTCTGAGACTGACTGACCACTGGCACAGATACATTTGCTCTTACATAGTTATTACCTATCCTTCTCCTCATGTTCTTCTATAATTACTATTAATCACAGAGCTAAGTTCTAGGGCCTCTTTTCCAAATCTTCAATGTTAATTTTAAAGAAAATGCAATCAGTGTCATAATCTTTTTGTCATAACTTGAATGCTCTTGGCAGGAGCACCTCAATCTTCCATAGAGAAAGTTTTTTACTCAGTTTCTAGGATTCTTGCAGCTGTAGTTTTAAGTTTACAGTTTTAGCAGACTGAAGAAATTTCTGCATGAAGTTCCAGGATATCTGTGAGAAGCAGTAAATCTATATAAAAGCCTGTCTATACAGCAACGTGTGCTGGCTTTGGTGTGAAGATCAGACTGTGCTTTGGTATCATGTTTTCAATTTTAGTCAACTGCCTGATCTAGTCTTTAAAGACAGACTGGACAAGTATTTAAAAACCAAACAATAAAAAAACTGATCAGAACATTTTCAAGTATTTTTCACGTCAATATACCTATTTGTATTAATGTACATAATAGAACTAAAAAATTCTTAGTAATTAGGCCTTCATAATTTGCCGAAAAAAAGAATTGCCAGTTTTGAAGGGCAGAAAAGAAATAGAGCAAAGGAGGTGAAGCTTCTATATTTTTGTGCCTCTTCATTTGCTCACAAAATACATCTATTTTCAAGTATGATTACATATTATGTATTCTAGGAAAATATAAATTATATATTTCTTTAATGCCAATCAACAATATTCAAACTGGAAATACAGTGATTTCATTTTAAATAGGGATGGCAAAATTTAAAATTCTTTTAGCCATCTAGCTATTTAAGATTTTTTTATTTGGTTGGTATTTTTTCACTTGAGAAAGCAATTTTCTATTCCTGAGAATGCCTACCACTCATCTTCACCTTCAAAGAACTTTTTGGAATAGCTGCTATAAGCAGTCCATTGTAGCCTAGCTCTAATTATAATGATAGTGATCTTCCCTGTAGAGACCAACATTTCAGAAGTGGATTGCTATTGTAGAAGTGGCCCGTTGGGCATTGCTGAACTCTGCTTTCAGTGTTACTCAGACATGTACGCATTTTCATAAACTCTTTCTTTTCACAGACGTAATGGTCCCACTTCAGTAAAGCGAGGAGTTGCATTTTAAATTTAAGCTTGTACTTACATATATTAGATGATTGCATGATTAAATTTAAATACACAATTAAACACTTTGTGAACTGGATGTGATACATTCGGAAAGAAGGGAGGAGGTGCACACTGTTTTCTGATTCTGGAAAGCATATGCGTATTATCCATATTTTAAGAAATTGATTTCCTTTTCTAAGTCTTAGTTCTAACATATTCTGAAAATGTGCTAGTGTTGAAGAAGAATTACCCAAAATATCAAACTTTCTCCTGCATAATTTTGAGCAGTAAGCCTAAATATACATTCTTCCCTTAATTAACCAATAGTACATTATAATGGCAGTGTATGCAAAGGTGTGGTCCTTAAAAGCAAGTAAAGTTTCTGTTAATCCAAGAGGGTTACACAGCAGTAACTTAGCTAATACAGAACATATGAATCCCAGCTGTATCACTAAAATTTCTGCCAATAAACAGAATAGCTGAATTTTCGGCCTATTATGCCAAACAACAAGAGACAGGGCAAAATGTAAAAAGACTTCCTTTGTCACTTATTTCATGTTTATTTTCTCCATTTTTTTTTCAGAACCATGATTAATTAGAGTCACTACTGGAATCAGCAAACCTAAAAGAAAGCTTTTTATGGTAGATCAACCATGTGAAAACAGAACTTGCAACATTGTATGTTTCTTCCATGGATACAGGAAATATATAATAATTACTAAAGCTGAGGAGAATAAAACATGGACTATTATGTTTGGGTTTCTTTCTTAACATGTCAAGTCAATGCTAACCTAAAGAGAGCTTAAAATAACTCAAAATAACAAAGCTAATCCACACTACACTTAGAAAGCACTAGCATGGCAGCATTGAACAGAGTGCCATCTGTTACAGTCAACTGAAAGTAAGATGCAAAGGTTAAAATGTTGTAAATTCCTGGAATATGGGTATTCCTGGTCGACAGGGGAAAGCAGCCTATTACAAAAACAGTTTTCCTATTACCTTTACGTTGAATGGCCCAACTCAGTGGTATCAACCTTAATTTGACAAGAATTAAGGGCTCAGACATACCCTCAAGTTAAGTCATTTAACAAGTTACTGCCTGTCAGCTGAACTGCAGTGGCTATCTGTATGTGTGCTCTTGATCCACAGAAAAGGCAAGCCAATGTAAGGCAATCTGGCTTACTTTGAAAAAAACCCAAGAAGTTATAGATGTTTATATTCATTTAGAAGTAAGAAGGCAGTATGTTTACCTAGCCCCAAACAAGCAAAAGGATGTATTATATATATAGACAATTCAGATACTACATGCATAAGATCTGTATATATAGATAAAATACATATGTTTTATATACTACTGAGCATTAACATAAATGGAAAGTAAGTTACCCTGAATATATCTTAAAGTCCTTACAACTGGCTCCCTTCTCCTGATCTTTCAAGTAGGAGGTAAGAAACTTTATTAAACATCACTGTTGGGAAACTGTGGTAAACAGCAGGGACAGAGTCTCCCAACATCTGTAAAAGGACAGCTCTTTGTGTGCACAGCCTACACCCAAAAGTTCATCATGTCAAACCACATTTTTCAAATGTGCTCCAAGTGCTGACTTTAAAGCCTTCAGTTAATGGCCCACAACTTTTTTTTTGTTTTGTTTTATTTTGCTGGTTTTGTTTTTTTGTTAATGTATGTACCAAAAAGCCCTAGGGGAGAAAATGACTATTCAAGTATTTATCCATTGTTTGGAAATCCTGAGAAATATGCTATTAAATTACAATCTTTGAGATTTGATTTATTCATTTCCAAGACCATTTCTCTTGCACTGTGTATTTTCACAAACTCCAACTGCTGACAGCCTTTTATGTTTAAAATGGTAGAACAATTGCATTGTGTATGTGAATTTAAAATATATATGAATTCCACAGTACCGGATACATATCTCAATGTCTGTAAGGCATAGCCAACCTCTGCAACACATTTTTCTTTTAACAATTCAGAGATGTGAAATCTTGGTATTACCATGGTGATCTAAATTGAACCGTTATATGGGCACAAAAGTAACATTGTTTCATACATAAAACTCTCAATCTGGAGAACTGTCTAGCCATGTGAAAATATAACTCCATGAGAGTAATGCCTCAGATCACTGCTACCCGCAAATTACCTGAAAAAAACTGAGAGTAAGAAAAAAAAGTCAGAGGAAGTGGGATAAAATCTGTGTCACTGCTGAACTACATATTCTAGTCCCCAACATAACAAAACTGGTTATTAATATGAAAAGACACATCTTTCCTCCATAAACTGGAAACACCTGGTTATGATGGCACCAAGTCTATATTGCTGTTAATGACTGTGGTGTTGTCAACAATTATCTTTCTGACTTTTGCTTCTGGAAGCCAGCTTCACATCTCTGACAGTTGAGGGTGGGCAATATCTATTTTCTTGAAAACACAACTTCATTTTCAGGTGTTTTCATGTGTTAAAACAATGTCCCATAAAGTTTATGTCAGAACCTATGTTATTGCTAGATACAGCAGAAAATCTATTTTCTTGCATCACCTCTAACTTGTATTTTTAACCACATTCTTTGCCAGACATTTTGTGAAATAGAACATGGTATTTTAGGCTATTCTTTTGTTCAAATCCAAGTATAGAATGCATCCATCCCACACAGGCTATGAAAGTTGTCTTATCTTTTCAACAGAAAATGAAAGCAGGAAGTATTTCTTTGTATTTTTGTACTTTGTATTCTGTATGTGAAGTCCCATTTAATGTTTAGGACTACCCAGTTAGAGAACAAAAACATCCCTGTGCAGTATTTGAGTCAATTCGGTCTGTTTATGACCGTTTCTGCTCTACTCAGTCACTGTATACACACTCTATCACTCTCAGTCCCAAAGCACTTATACAAGACACTGCCCACATAAGCAGAGAAGAGTCTGCATTGCTGAAAAGCAAACCATGTTCAGGAGGGCAGCTACTGCCACTGCCCATTTGCTAAGGGAGGAGAGAGGGGGGCCATGTACCCTTCAGGATCTACCTGGATATTCACTAGTGAAATGACAATGGCATGCATGTAAATAGAAGAATAAGCATGCCTGAGGATTGTCTCTTCAGCCAGTAGAGAACAACCCACTTTCATTAATCCGAAGTGTAATTGAACATTGTGAATCCCATGCGTACAAGTTACAGATCTGTTCCAAAAGGTTCAAACAAGCTCTTACAGCTGCTGTGTGATGAGGCTGTAGATTGGTGCGTGGATCAGTTCTCAGTAGATTGAAACATGACAGTGAGGAAAGCTCTGTGACCATGACTGAGGGATGGTAGAGTAGCCAAGCTGCCCCTAGGCAGGGAACATGCATGCTCTTCCATATATATCTATGTATTTATTTGTATAAATCCCAGTAAAGGAAGAAATTAAATGTAAATCCGTCACAAAAGACTTTTTGCCTCTCTCTGATTCAACAAGAAGTGATTTTTAACACTTCACTTTCTGTCCCAATTATTTCCTTCCTTGTCCTGGTTCAGCTGCAGTAACACCCAGATAGTAAAGCAAAAGATTTCATAATGGTTGCAAGCTTGTGTCCTAAGTTTGTTGACACAAATTTCAATAAACACCACTAACAGTCTATGCAAAGCCTTTTCAAGAACTATGGCTTTTTTCCTTGCTTTAAAAATGTTTTGTAAAGGTAACAGTGCTCAGCTACCTCACTTCCGTTTGCAAGCTGTTCTGTCATCAGAACAACAGAGTATACTGTGATAAATTTCATTGACAAAGTTTCTGAGGCTTTAGAAAATAATGATTGTATATTGAAATTAAAAAAAAGTTAAATAAGTGATACATTAAGAAAAGCTAGATATTTGAATATCAACTTAGGTGCAGGAATAATTTCCTTATTTTGCTCAAAAAGCAACTTTTTGAATTGGCCGAATAACTTATCTAGTCCAGACAGCAAGATGTTCCAGCAGCTACCAGAAAATTCAATAAAGTTTTAGTACCTTTCTCTTGTTGCCTCCTGGCCTACAATTAAAATCTGAAATAACTGGGAAAGGAGAATTAAATTCTGATAGTTAGAGACATCTTCACTCTTCAAACTCTCTGTAATGTACTAATATTTTTTGTTACCAAATATAAAAAATATAAATGCTAAAGAAATTCTTTCAAGTATTAGAAATCCCATGCAGAAAGAGCCTACTTATAAGGCATGACTAATAAATAATCAGTACTCAAAGAGATCTGGAAATACATGTTTGTGTGCATGTGTGTTCAACACTGGACAACTGATTACATTAAATTTTAAAAAGGTTATTTCCAAATTGAGAGAATATATGAGAAACAAAATACAGAAGACCCACAACTTTCAGATAATTCAGAGTAATCTAAAAATCAATACACATAAAATATTGATGCCATTGTATTTTGGTATCCATTTTGAAGAGTGACAAAGGGACAACGCTTAAGTACACAAAAGTTAAGGTCTAAAATCTGTAATTTTAAAATCCAAATCTATCTGAGAAGCTGGAGGCCTGTATTAGGTCACATACTTCCTATATAGTGTGAAGAAATGTTTAATACAGAATAGAATCTGAAATACCTGTCATATGAAGAACATAGTTCTTTATGTCATCATGCTCAGCCTATAGATATAGAAACCTGGAGAAGGATAATATACTTTGCTCTTCCCATAAATTACTCAGAGGCAGAGAGGAGCTTCCACCTTCCCTTAAAACTTTATGCAGAACAAAAATCTGTGATCTTACTTTAAAACTAAATTAAAAGAGAGAAATCACAAGCATGGCTTATAATGCCTTTCAGATGCGACTCTTGAAAGAGGAGGTAATGATGGGGTTTCTGCCTTCTGAGAAAGCTTCAGAGCCCTTTGCCAAGAAGTATGAAATGAAGACTCTTCTACCACCTTCATGGAGATTGTTTTAGCCACTAGGCTAGAAGCTGAGCTTGGTAAAAGCTTATTTCTTCTCTCCAATTGAATTTGCCCAGTTGTAAAGCTTTGGCAGAAGCAGTAAGGGCCCCTCTTTGCACAGCCGACAGTCCCGTGATATGCAGACTGGAACAAAATTAAATAAACTAGACTTAGGCTTGCTCAGCACTTATGTTTCTCCTGTTTATGATTATGTTTAAATATCACTAAGTTACCTTAAATTATCCACGCAAGGCACATGTTGGGGGGAGAAATAAGTCTGCACTAGGGAAAGCAAAATGTATGTTTATGTAATTAAGGCAGTTTCATAATATACTCCCCTGAGCTGAATTACAATTCTGAATTAAGGTTAAGAGTTGCATAACCAACCCCACTAGTATTTTCTAAGTTTTTATCTTTGCGCTCACAGGATCTTCTAAAAACACTTCTTTTGGGGTAAATAATATGAAATACATGGGATTAAATACAAATTTTCAAAATTCTGTAACATAGAGGTTAGCACCTTTAGAAGTTGGCCATGCATCCCCATCTTATTGTATTACTGCAGATATCATAAATGTGATTTACTGCAAAGAAGCTGCCTACAGTGCATCAGTGTGCATGCACATGCAAACTGTATTACACATGAAAAAGCTGTAGCTTTGACATCAGAAATAATAATAGCTTATGAAAAGCAGTTATTAATTAACCACTTAAAGCTTTGGGGATAAAGTCAAGTTATACAGAACAAAAGGCTGCTATATACAAGATCCTTGCTTTATTATATTACTTAATCTGAAACGTAACATCTTCCTTCTTTAACAGAAGTCAGGAGGAATTAGCCATAGAATACAGAAGACATTCTGAAAGGTTGTCTTTGCAAAGTCAAGCTCTGTAAGTGACGTTCATCTGACCAAAGCAAAGATCTGCTTTGGAGGGAATCACCTGAACTCTCACTACAGGGGATGGGGAAGGCTGGTGGGGTGAGTGGGTAGGAGAAAGGCTCTTCTAGGGTGTAATTAGTCTGATTTGTTTTGAACACCACCCTTGATCGCTCCTCTTCACTGAATATGGTGTGAACTTAAGATCACCAGCGCACAGATGTAGCCATTATACACATCCACAGTCAAGAAGGTGGCATCCTACTCTGGTTTGGTCAAGAAGCAGTGAAAGGTTTTGGGGTGCGTTTGACTTCCTCTGTTTCAGTTTGTTAACAGATGTCAAACATTTTACACCACTTCCACTGAAAAGATAGAAGTCAGTCACAACTGCAAAATTTGTAACAACTTCTTTACAGTGGCAGAACCCCAGAAAAATCCAGCAGTATTTAATACCTCTCATTCTGCATGGAAAATAAAATAGTGAGTAGCAAATAAAGCGAGACATAGAATTACAAGGTTTGCCTATCCTGTGCTTTAAATGAACAAAGGCCCAGTGGGAAATAACATGCTATAATGTAAATACAACCCGTATCAGAGTAACTATACGTGAGGGAATCTCATAATGGTTGCAGGCCTCCATTCTGGCATACTCTAACTTTATCAAGTTCTCTTATAATATGGACTTTGGTTTGTAAGAGACATTTCATCAAAAAGTAAGAAAAATGTTTTTTAAAATTTTTTATTTGTGTTTCTACTTATATAGCAGGAGTGAAAAAAATCTACACTAAAAAGTAATTTTCCTCCTTAAAATTAATTAAAAAGAAAAAAGAGTAAGATCAGGTTTTAGGGAGTCAGACACAATCATTCAGTGTTGAACTGCAGTTTTCATCGAACCTGATACTGGCATCTGGGTGAAATTCTAACTACAGAAGTCTGAAGGTCTGAAGACAAAGTCAGAGCTAGTCACCTTGGGCTCTCGTTCTAAAACAAAGCCAGGAACAGAATCTCCTGAGAAGTAATTATTCTGAAAAGGCTTGAAAGACTGCTTAGTGTTAGTCACTGAAGCTTACCTTATCTGCCTTGCCTGAACTCTTGAGGTACCTAATTCTAATTCATCCCTGATGGGGAGTTTGGGCTCACAACTTCAGTGCTAAGCATTAATTTTATATGCCCAAATAAGGGCACATTAATTCCATCTTAAATTTCCACATGCAGACAGGGTAACTATAAATTATATTCAGTGATATGCACATGGAATCATACCACTGGACTGAAAGGAAACTCTACTAAAACTGGTGGACACAACCCTTTACTTAAGAAAGCTCTAACAAAGAGCTCATGTTTTTAGGAAAGAGTCACAGACTATAACTCAAAGGCACATGTCACTGCCCAAAATAACATGTGAGATTACTCTATGATCTTTGTAAAAGAGGAGTTTGGCAGTGCCCTGCTTTAGCACAAGTGAACCAGTAGGAGTGAGAATTTGTGAGGTCTATCACCAAAAAAATTAAAGGTGAGCAAAGTAGAGGACAACAATTTGAAGGATACAAGTGTTCTGTAGGAATATTAGGTCTTTCTTCTATAAGGCTGCTTCCAGCTCATGAGGTGTTGGTTTACAATGAATCATTACTGCTAAGGTCCTTAGCACACAACTCTTGTTTTAAGGCTATTGCATTTTATCCTACTTCCAATACATTCCAGTCCTCTGGTGTGGTATTTTAGGGTTCTTTTGCTTGACAATGATTTTCTTAATAGAGAGATGGCAGTATGGAAAGTTCGAGCCTAGATGGATTCCACCTTTTCCAGTGTGTTTTCTTAAAAACAAGAAATTTAAGTGGAACACAGCCTAAATATTTTGTAGCCAAGCAATTTAGAATCGTAGAATCCTTAGAAGTCAAAAAGGATCATCAAGTCAAATAGTACCTACCAGCACTACGTAGAAAAAAAACCCCCAACATACTACTGTGCATTTGTTTTGCAGTGTTTTATATTCACATGCCAGTCACAGCTTGGACTCTGTACCCAAAGCCATAGCATAGATTTATACCAGAGGTACCAAAACTCAGTGCTACTGAAGTGGTGCTAATGCAACCATTCCCAGAATTACCTGTGTGATTATGAGAGATAAATTTTAACCAGTATTTTCAGTCTGAATGCAGCTTAAAAGCATGTTATTAAATTAATATATTTAAAACAGTCTAATACTTCTGTTATTAGAAGTTGTTTAAAAAGTACTGAATACCTGTAACCACTGCTTATTTTTTTCAGATTACCCCTAAAACCAATAAAGTAAAAATTTACTGAAAAAAAAGTTTTGCTTTACTGCAATGCATGCAATCCTGGAATAATTTTGAATAACCTAATGGCCAAGTTAAATAAAAACCTTGCAAATCCACTCCATACAGAAAACAGATAATTGCTTATAGCCACTGCAAGCCTGGGCTGAAGGGCTACCCACATTAGTAAGTGCACATAAGAAAAAACCATAGGAAATAGTACTTATTCACTACAGGTCACAGATTAGTCCCTTCTCAGTAACTCAGGAATTTCAAGTTCACTTTAATCTAGTGTAATTGAGCTAACCAGCTCTTACATTAAAAAGTAATGATTAAGTTAAATTTCTTGCAGACATTCTGTACCTAAAACAAACATGCAGTATGCCTCTGGCAAAGAAGGATACTAATTATAGGATTGACTCATAAGATGAAAGGTTGCACAAGTTACTACTAGAAACTAAAGTATGGTAAGCTGCTTTGAAAAAACACATTGAAATTCTCATACTCTGCAGTTGAGAATTTAATTTTCTAACTGTACTTAACAGTGTCAAGAAACAAAGCTAAATATGCTTGTAAACTGCTTGTTCATATTTTAGATGAACAAGCTAGAATACAGTGATTACTTCATCATTCTATACTAAGGATTTTTTTTTTAATGTAATGAAGTGAGCTCTACAGTGAGTTTTTGCTACACAAAACCATGCAAAATTAAGTATTTTTGGTCATTCTTTGCTTTCTTTTGTTATATAAAACATGGTCTTAAAATGGATATTTGAGGATTCATTGCTTGACTTTACTCTTAATGCAATAATTCATTCCCTGATTTAACAGGAATCATAAAAGAAACACATCTCCACGGCTTCAGACATCTGTGGGGAAGGATATTCAAGTTCAAAAGTAGTTTTGCATTTCAGCTGAAGTTTTCCCTGGGATTATCAGAGAGAGCTGCCAGCTGTGAGTTAGAACAAAGATACAAAAAATGCCCTATTTGTTGTCCTGAACTGATCAGATACAACCTTCTGAACTCCAGATGGGTACTGCTTATGTGAACTCCTATTATCAGCTGCATGAGCTTGCGATGTGAATTCGTGGAATTTGATTCAATTTATTTTAAAAATCACATGCTGAAATTTCTACTTTTGAATTAAGATATATACTTCCCATCATATTTTAGCATGCAAGGAGGGATGTATTTTCAAAGAGATATAAATTGGAATACTGTATTCTCTCCAAAATACATTAATACATGCTTTAGTAGGTAAAAATGGATTACATATAATCAGTGCAATTCTCATGCTAAAGCTAGACAGCAAAGGGCTTTCGGTGAAATTCAGCTTGGTCAAATATCACATCAACTTCATCTACCTAAAGTTTTACTGGATTATGACCATATATATTTTATATATTACATTTTCAGAGATTATGAACTAGCAGTGTTAAAAAAAAAGTTTATATTCCTAATTTATTCTATGATTTTCATCTGTATCATGGAAGTCATTTACATCTGCTCACTCTGAAAATAATTTAATATTTATATTGCTAACACCTTATTAAGTAGGGACTATGAATACTAATCTAGATTTTATATTAGAGTAGATGATTTTTTTAACGTTTCAAACTTTAGTACTCAATTTTTTCTGTTCTTTCCCCCCAGTCATAATAAATGAATGGGTTTAAGAGGTCCAGAAATTATAATTTCTTTTCCATTATTTTCTCTTCTGTACATTTTCTGCATAGTTTATTTGTTTTTGTAAAATCAGAAAATTCTTTGTCTGAAGTCTCCGTTATTCTGTCAGCACAGATAGAAATCATGGTCAAAAGGATTAAAAATGGATAACTTACAACAGTATGGATAGGCTGTGTTCACCTTGGAAAGCAAACTGAAAAACCCCACAATTCTAATTTTATCATGTATCTTGAAAAATTTGCAATAACACTTAAATTTACAATTCTGAAATCATTTTTAGCAGCCAAAAATGACAACTGTCACACCTATGGCCAACTGGCAACATTCATCATGCTTAAATACGTAATAGTTAAAAGCAATGGAAGACAGATTCCCTGTTCTCAGAAATCTAGCCTTCTGTGGCAAGGAAGGAAAAATCATTTTCCCCCAAAGAATACTAAACTGGCAGGAAGGAAAACTCTTCTACAGATCCAAAGATCAGTATGATGCAGGCATCAAAGAAATGATCCATGTGCTCAATAATAATCACCAAGTGCTCTGATAGGTGTTCAGTCAACAAAGCCAACTCAGCTCTTAACTCAAAATTCAGAAGAGAGTGATGTAGAACAACAGGCCATGTTTGACTGTCAGCAAGAAAGCCGTTTATAACCTCAGGAATGGCTCTGAGAGACAATCAGCACAAGTGTGGGACACAAGCTCATCCATTCTGAAAGACAAAATCTTATGGCTGCACCCCACTTGCGTTACATCAAAAGCCTGCACAAAGTAACAGCAGGAAAGGACTAGGAAAGAACCAGGTTTTTTCGGTTTGGTATTTTTCCTCTGTTGCAAGAGCTACAGCATTCCTTCATTAGTTAGCTAGTAACTGAAGCAGTGATCTGAGTCAAAAGACATCAGAGTGACAGTAAACCGTGTATCCTTACAAAGAGCAAATGTCTTAACTGGCATGCTAAGATAAAAATGAGTTTTCTACCTATTTATCACTTACTAGCACCAGCAGCCTTCTGCATAAAATGTAATTGCTCTTCAATCAAAGGAAAGAGTACTATTTTCAGACCTGCATAAAAAACCTAACCTTTACTTTTGTCGGGACAAAGTGAAGTTACAATATTTTACAATATCTACAATGCTTATTTACTGAAACATGGATAGTTCTCGTTGGTTATCAGTTTAGGCTTCCTTCTATTAAGTAACAACTCAATCAGGCAGATTTCACACATGAAACCTCTTCACTATGGAACTTTCTAACCTATATTTTGATCCCAAAGAATGTCACAATCCAACTCACACAGCCCTAATTATGGAAACCTGTGTAAAATCAATCTAACAAACCATGTTTTTTCAAAAGAAAAATCACATATTATAATTACCATATGTAGTTAAAGGAAAGGTTTAACAATTTGCTTGGAAAATGACACACACAAAAGGGGGATTCAAACAAAGTTCTTTAAAGCCTCCAGAAAGAAATACTACCAAGACATATGCATTAAAATCCAAATCTTGTTTGGCTTTGTACTTCTACTGCAAACTCTGCTACTGAACCATACCCTGGTCTTGCATACTCCACAGAAATTTTTATTTGTATATCAAGCGTATTTTGTCTATTTACACAGAAAATATTTGCATTTCAGAAGTGTAAATACAATTACAATGAAGGAAAGACAAAAAGACAATACATTTCTGAATTAAAAAGGGCTAAAGCCACACCAGTTAACACAGCAGAATGTCTTCTAGTGATTCTTTCGTGCAGATTCATTCCCTGATGTTGAGGATTACTCAATATAGTGCATGAAGCAATGCATTAAACCTTTGCAGAGCCTTTACAGTGTCATATTCAGCTTTTTAAGTTTCCACTGGACGTTATCAACAGACCTACTGTAGGATTTGCTGGTCAGTCTCAATACATCTAATAATACAAAGGTAGTGACAACCAAAACAGAGGACTGCCCATTATTTGAGATTAAAGAGCAGAATAATTGAAAGTCTGACCCAGTCACCTGTACTTTACACACATAAAGCAGGAAGTAGAGAAGAAAGTTGAGTTGATTAGTCAGATAATAATTTAAAATGGAAATTCACTAATTTATAGCCTGAACTTTATTTCAAAAACACAACTCAAATTCTTAACTATTTGAACAATTTCTATTCAAGAAAAGAACAGTCTTACTGGTATACTTTCATCAGGATATCCAAACAGGAAAGACAGCAGATACAGTTTTCCCCTCATTTTGAAAAGCTGTGAGTAGTAAATTAGACTCTATTATTTAACCATGACTGGGCTGTTTTTTTTACGTGAAAATTATGAACAATGTAATTACCTCAACAAGCCATCTTAGAGCCATTGAGCTGTACTGCAACTTATTAATTTGAGAAGGCATGAAACTACGAACACAAGCACTGCAGCACCTGGGCTGCATCCACAGTGCTGGGAACCTCCCTGTGACAGGAACATATTTGTGATGTAAGAATCAAAGAGTAATGGCAGGGAGCCAACACACAGTCAGTACACACGGTAAGGGAAGAATTCCGGACTCAAAGAAGTCACCAAGAAAAAGACTGCCAGACATTATCCCAACCTGCTCTGCTGAGTTTGGCATTAGAAGGCACCATAGAACAGACTGCTCAGAGATGAGCAACAGACCAACTAGCTTGTAGATCCTGATGGCTTCAGTGCCAGCTGGGCATGGAACTGCTCAGTGTTGCAAAAGTCTTTGGATGACCACTGAAGGGTATAGAGAAATTTATGGGTGCCTCCTTAAATTCCAATTCCATTACCTCTTGGATCAACTGTGATAGAGAAAGGGGTCTGTATTCTCCAATTATACACCTGTTATGAACATCCTGCCCAGTCCTCGCATATGGACTTCCTTCCAGGGCAGTCAGAGCAAAGCAGGTAAATCACAAACCTTTTGGCCTAAACTAAAGCTGCAATGTGTCCAAGCCACCTGGACCCAGAATCAATGGAATACTCCTGGAGACCAAATGAAATGTTGTAGGTCCCTTGGGCTTTTAAATGTTTGCACAATTAGGTAGCTGTCAAGCAGGACAGTTGGTGATGCAATTTTGGAGTCAGAATCCTGGGTCTATTTGAATATTTAAGCCTTACTTACCTCTAGGTACTTGACAGGGCTAATGTTACCTGTACTAAGATACTCCTACAGCATTCACTACTAGCCCAGTCCTTTCAGTTTGTAGCTTTGAAACACCCTTAGTGAAATAAAATTTCACTGTGCAAAGAAATCTAAGTTAGATTTTAGGTAGCGGGCACAAAATAAGGACCTTGCTTACTGTCATTGTAAGACCCTCAAAGAAGATCATAAAATTTCAGAAACTCATTAGTTGGGGTTACTGTAGACATTCATAATAGAGTAGACATGCTATACTGAGTACTTCTGTTCCACAGAAGTTACTAGTAAGTGGATCATTTCATTGGAAGAGCCCTCACACCTACAGTTTTGCAGAATTAAGCTGTATTAAATGTGATTAGAAATCTTTCCGACAAAACAAATTTTCCACTGTAAAAAATAAACTGAATGGCAGGAAACATGTAAGGACAGTGCAACAAAGTGGACAAGAGTTTAACAGTTTAGACTGACCGGATGCCCTGAGAGCTTCAGCTTCCAAATCTTGATGCCTTGGTAAAGTGTCTGGCTTACTTAACAGAAATCCTGCTGGATTTGGGAGTTGCACCTCCTTGCAATGTCATTTCAATTAATAAGCTAAATTTTCTTCTATGGAAAATTTGTGGTGTTTTTTGGTTTGTTTAGGCTTGGGGTTTTTTTGTTTTTTTTTTTTGTAGAGGAGTAGACAGGATAGTGGATAGAAATGAGGGAAACACTTCTGACCATTTCCATCTACTAACCATAATACATATGGAGTGGTAACAAGCTACATAATGAAGTACTTCTATACATATAGGCATAGAAATGAGAGGTACACACAAGGAAAGCTGATTAGAGTAAGTTGGGGAAATTTTAGAACACGATTAAACTGTGCAATGTATCTGAATTTCCTCTCCATTAAGTAACGCTTCAGAACTATTTAAACTCATTTTGGTGGTAACATCTCTGTTACTAAAATAAAGAAAAATCTGCCCTCTCTTTGTTTCCAACTTTTTTCAGAAGAGGAGCCCAACACATAAAGCAAATTCAGAACAGTACGAAAAGGAGCTGTTTGACTCTAAGTTCTACGTGAACCCCAATGGGTCAGAAGCATCTCAATTATCAAGGACAATAAATTGAAAACATTTAGGTTTTCTAGGTTAACTCTCTTTATGATGCGTGAAAGAAATAAAATTGTAATAAAACCTGGTAAGACATGAATAGCAATTCTCATCTCTCTGAAACACCTTGTAGTTTGTTTCAGACTTCCTGAAGATAAGTTACTCTACCATCAGGTCACATATGGAAAATATCAGACTGAGTTACTACATTTTTACAAAAGTGTACATTTTAGTTTTAAAATAATGGGAAGGTAATGTCTCTGTAATAAAACAGTATTGATATAAGCTAATGATGCTGTTATCTGTACTTAAATTACCTGTCACTACTTACGACTTTTGTGAAAGGTTTACACAATATTCCAGCTGCTTTCTATCAAAGTGTTCGACATAGTAAAGAGGAATGTGAGAGATGCTGTTAGGTAACCTCAAATCAGAACAAATACTGAAATAAGAAGGAGATATATGCTGGAATAGAACCAAATAATTAAGAATAATTTCATTTTCTATATACTTTCAGCTGCCAGTTGCCTCGTGAACATAAGCAGCCTGCCTTCGAAGTCTGCTTTACATTAGTAATACAAAGTTTACTATACAAAGCAACCGAATAAAAATTACAGAAAATCTTAATTGCTGGAAAAACATTATCTGGAGTCTGACAGCTTTAAAGTCACAAAATTCTGTAAACAGAAAGAAGAAAGTGACATAAATAAATTAAAATTCCACTATATAAACAGTGGAACTAATGTGGAATTGAATGCCATCCAAAAATTACTCTCAAGTTAAAAAGCTGTATTTATGTTTAATGAAATAATATAAAAAAGCTTCAGCAAAGCTGAGACAGTGGAATTTTTTTTCTCTTTTACCACTAGTGAAAGTATTTTACAGAATATACATGTAGCCAGCAAGTTATAACCCTGCAGACTGTACTTTCTAGCTTTTTATCTTCTTTGTTCTGATGTTTAGTCCTTGCATACCCCCAGTACCTGTTACCCTCACATAAAAGTTTACAAAGTCACAGATCCTAATCTTATTAATGTAAATAAGTAGATTTATATGAAATCTTACTTTTCCTACACCATCTACTTTTCTCACCAGGAAAAAGGAAATAACACCAGATTCTATCCCTTAAATAGTACTCTTCATTAGTGAAACAACATACCTTGTAGATTTGAAGAGACAGCTCCAGCACACTTACATTTAGTTCCCAGAAAAAACAATACTGTAAACATACAGAAAGTAACTAATAAAAAATCTACACAAGAAAACTTTACAGGGAACTTTGTGATCAATCTTAGCTAAGGCAATCAAGATGTCATAGGAGTTCCTTAAGGGAACAAAATTTAGGGCAGGTAAGATATGGATGCCTCATGAAAATGTAATGTTTTTACATTTAATGATCTTCTCTATGTATTTTGTCTCAACAAGCCATAGTCTTTACTTTTATTCCTCATCTTAGTAAAAAACTGTTTATTTTCTAGTTTGAGACATTCTTTATAATTGAAATGGTTCATGGCAAAAAAAAGTAGCAATTTCAGACCTGAGTGGCAGTTTATTTCAAACACACATGATGTCACAACAAACTGCAGATATTTCTACTCCTGTGACTTATTCAACGAAACATTTCTGCTTCATTGAAGCAAAGAATGTGTTTATTTCCTGGAACATGCAGAGGCTAGCTTCCCAAGCTCTACACGGAATGGTATCCCTCCCCCAGCTTCCCATGTTCCTTGATCTATGCCATGAAGACAAGCAGAAGTAGTCCTGGAGAAGGAAGAATGTTTTTGGCTGGACAACCTGTGCAATTTTTTACGGTGTAAAAAATTAGTATTTTTATAAATATAACAGTGTGGTTACTAGGGGAAAAAAAAGGACAAGTCTGCTCTTTTGGTAGCTGTTTGGCTGTAAAATACTCTCTTGTGCCTAGGTGTTAATTTCCGTATTTCCTTGACTCTCACAATTTATTACAATTTAACTGTTTGTACAGCCAAATTCTACACTGAATTTGCACATAAAAGGGGAACACCACTGATTTTAGATTGATCCAGAAACGAACAGTAATGTGGAAGTTCTAAGAACTATTTTTGGAATACATCTCAAAAAAGTTCCATGTTACAGGCTCTTCTGCTTAGTAGAAAGCCTGTCCAGAAACTAAAGGATTCATGTGGCTCTGGGGCTTTTTTGCATTTTGAGTTAAACAATACAATGGGAACCACTTGTAAGAATAGCTGACATAATAGTTCTATTGCTTTAATCTGCCATTTTCTTATGACCGAAGAAGATACGAAGTATGGTTTCTAATGGGTTTTTTCATTTGTTTATTTGCTAAGACAGACTAGCTGAATACATAATGGTTGTTCCACGAAAGCAATGGTATCTTTGGAAAATCTGCTCCTTACCTGAATCATTGCCACATCTCTCCTTAACTTTGGCCACCACAAGTGTTTTGAGGTTAACGAGCTCATTAGATTTAAAAATAACCTTAAGAAGGGAGTTATTTTAATTCTTTTTCTATCACAGATAGGTTCACAATCTAGCTTACTGAGCAGTTGCAGTAACAATCTAAGCATAACCCTTTGGAAAGCACAACACTGGCCTGAGCAGTCAGGAGAGTGAACTCTGCAAATCTAAACTGGTACTAAGAAAAAAGAATCATTGAACCATATCAATGTTCAATGTTCAAAGTTTCCCTACTTTTGGACAGTATATATTACCTTCTATTTCAGAATTTACATCTTTGGTAGATTGGGTTTCCACTCTCATTCCCAGTTCAAAGGATTTGTTTTCTGTCATTCAGATAAGAAAAAAAAAAGTCTTCAGGTGAGAAAAATGTCTTCAGTTTACGAAGTGAGCATAAATCGCAATTTTAAAAAGATGCTTTCATTTCTAATGTTTAGATGCTGACCCTATACATAAGATTGGTATTTACAGTTTATTTACTTGAACTAAGTAAATTAAAATATAACTATATCATTGTGTATTTAATTTTCTGACATTTTAAAAACACACATAAGTCATTGTGTCCTCCTTTAAAGTTTGCACAAAGGTGATAGCAATTCTCCTGGCCTCTAATACTCTCTTTACTTGTTCATTATAGAATCCTTTCAACTTTGCCTCTAGCAATTCACAAACTCATTTTTTCATGAGTAAATATTTAAACCAGATCTGTTTTAAAATGTCTACAGAAAGGAGATAAAAGCAAGTATTTAGATTTATAGCTGACTGGGTAATAATCAACTGCTACTAGAAAGAATTTGATCCATGTCTCAGCTTTAACATGAACCTGTAGTCCAGGTAGGGGGCTGTGAGCCTTTGTGCCCTTATGGTAATGTTCTTAAGCAAACAAAAGATTGCCACACACCTTGGAGGACAATTAATTCATTGAAACAGGACATTTAAACTTCTCCTTTTCATCTGTAACATAAGAGCTAGCTGCACTAATATTTGACTTTCTGTTTCACAGTGGAAAGAGAGAAGGATAAGAAAGGCAGAGAATTAGAACTTAGTTCTCTGATCATTGAGAGCTTGTCCCACACCTAATGGTCTGTCTACACTTAGCTTCAAGTAAGGCAGTCTTAACGATCAAAATACATCCATTACTGAAATAAACCACTAACATTTTCAGCATTAGGTGGAAAATGTTTCCTTCCACACACCATTATTTATTCTTCCTTACAGAATTAAGTTTTTGACTTGTTAAATTTCCCCCTATTTGATGTTATGTAAAACTCAAAAGTATTTCAGTTCATTTAGCTACTATTGTAGGAAAAAATTCCTAGGCTGCTTGAGGAAGGCATGTACACTTTCCAGAACTGAGGCAGCTGATGTTAGAAGCTGAAGAACCAAAACACAAATTCTGAACAAAAGCCATCTGAAAACCACAGTGACATATGGCAACCGTACTTGATGGTAGGATTTCTGTTATTTCAGATTTTAGTGGGAGGTTAGTATGCAAATAAAAAACATTTTAATGATTTCAAACCTTTTATTATATAACTTCTGTAAAAGCTAGAATTACTTGCCAATTCTCACAACTTTGCTGTTACCACTTCTGTTATTTAGCCAAAGGTGTTGTCCCATGAGAGTAGGGAATGAAAACATCTCTAATCTGGATTTACCACAGCAGCATGTGCCAGAGAAAATGCTCTTTTCCATGGGGTTGCCTGTTGTCCACTTAAAATGAGTAATAGCTTCCTAATGGTTCAATTTAGGATCCAAGCTTAGGTTCAATTACAAAAGCCAAATCGCTATAAACTAAACAATTCTGAGTTATTTCAGAACACTTGGCAACTGTTCTTTCATCACCTTTTCAAAATAATTATTTGTGACTTTGAAAAGTATGAAATACAAAAGTCACTAATTACAGTCAAAGCCGAATGATAAGGGAGATAATTTCTTCTTCCCTGTCTTTGATTATGCTAGAGAACAGAATTCAAGTTTGAAGAGTGTACTTTCTTAGAAGGGAACAAACAAGAAAAGAGAAAAAACCACATAAAATTAATTTATGAGTTAGAGATCCTCCATAAGAATAACATTGTTGCACTTCACATTTCACTACCTTTCTTTTTTTGCAGATAAAAAGAGAGTAAAAACAGATGAAATACTGAATTTGCCCAACTGAAGGAATTAAAATACATGTACATATGAAATGGCCTGTTTGTGTTCAAACTCTGTCAAGAACTAACTTCTGCAACTCATTGAATTTGAGTGATTTACTTGAGTAAGTCAAGATCAGCATTTCATTCTTGGCATCAAATCTGACAGTGTTTGATACAAAGAACACACTTTCTAAACATCTCTAAGATACCGCCTAGACTACAAAAATAGTTAAACATTTTTGAATTTACTTTCTAGGCTTATGTTATACATGGGCAGGAGTTACTGCTGCAAACACTGGAACTTATTTGACTTATTCTCTTCACAGAAATCTGATTTACTGGCTTTGAATGTTGCAGTCCTTAGAAGTTTTTATAAATGTGGAAAATGTCTGAAAATCTGGTTTTATAAGTTTATTACCCAAAAGACACTAAAACTAGAATGGAAACAAAAGAAGAAAGTTTGAGAAAAGACTATCCAAGCAATATATGAAATGCCGAAAATCCTTATTTCATTGAAGTTAATACAATATAAAACTATTGAAAAGTATGGGTTTAATGCACAATAGTATATTCTTGGTTAGATTTTAATTTTATACAATGAAAAAAAAGAAAGGATATTTATAAGAAACAGTGTGTATTTATTAAAGTAGAATAAAGTATTTCAAGAACCTGATGATTTATTCTTTCTATAAACAAATGTTTCTGTTTCAACTAGGGGAAAAATCTCCTAAAAAGTAACTTCACAGTTACAGAAACAAACAAGTAAACCCAAGGTTTTTGACACAATTATCTTGAATCACATGTATTTTTCACTTTATAAAGCAGACAGCAATCAACACAAAAAGAATAGTTCACTCTTTTCATTGAATTAAAAACATGATGGGATGTAGAACATCAACAGTCTTGGAAGAAGTTGTAACAAGGCTTCTGCTGCAGAATAAAGAGGTTCTCTCCTTTTGAAGAGATTCTAGTTCTCTCATTGGCAAAAGAAAGATAGAGAAACCAATTATTTATTTCCTTCTAACAGTATACAGGACTATAAAGTTATTTATCCATATTGTTCTCTCTCACTGTAACCTTAGTATAAAGGTTATTTTTAAAGGTATTAACGAATACCTTTTTGGGTGTCAGGATAAGATACTACCCTACCTGATAGTTGGCAGAGGGTCTAGGAAGATTGCCTTTCTTTTGGCATTAACACAGAAATTAAAAAATAATAAGACAACATCAGAAGTGGAGTCAAGATTCCCTGACCATGTGGTGTGACAGGAATGTTTATCCACAAGGGACTGGCTATTTGCAGGAACTTCTCAATGACAGTACTGGACCTGCTGAAATGTATGAACAAAATCATTTACTAACAAGAAAATGAGTTTTAAAAAGTTTGTAACTGTGACTGTCATTTTTTTGCCAGGCTTTAAAGTTAAAAGAGAATACACTCTAAAGCAAAACCAGCACTTACAGTGAGGCTCATAGGGAGGAGGAGGATCACCACAAGGAACACATTCCATGTCTTGAAAGCCTCCAAGCTTAGTCTTCCTATAAAATCTAGAAGATAAAAGAATGTAAAAAAACAGTTAATCAAAACCAGTTACTATTCCTCACAAAATTAATCAGGTGTTTCAACAAAATCTTCTATAATTGCAAATTTTGTCAATCTGTGTCTCAATGCAAACTATCAGGAAACAGAAGAAAATGGAAGTACACAAAAGTACAGTAGATACTAATTAATTGTACAAGACAGATCTAAAATAAACCGAGGAAAACTTCTATATCTGTTAGTCCAAATGTATAGTCACTATAATCTTATATTCGCAGGAGAAATAAACAATTCTGGAGATTTCAGACAGAAATCAATATCCCATTTTCCACACAGATCACAACATACATGACATGCATGAAGAACTTAACATATGAAAGCTTAGTTACATGTCTAAAAAACAAAAGTGAAGTGATTGATCTATATACTACAAGGTAATTATCACCTCTAAAAGTATATAGCAGGCCAGATATCAGTGACATTTTATTTAAAGACCCTTCAAGAACTTTATTACTGAATTTATGTTTGAAGAGCTTGCTGGTGACGGATAAAACCATACATTCCTGAAGTAGGGAACAAGAGTAGCACCAAACAAAAACCCAGAACTTCAGAACGCTGTATTTCAAATTTTTAGGTATGACATCGTCTAAAGAACTTACAGCTCCTAATCAAGTAGGTCTGTCTGTCTTTCAACCATTCATTAGTACTAAGACAGAATCAGCAGCAGCGGCCTGTTCAAGATGAGTTTTCTGTAGCGGTAGTGGCAGTGGCACACTAAAAAGGTACTAACTCCACTGATGTTATATTCCTAACACTGCAAATGCCATTAAAGTATGAAGCTTTTATCAGCTAAAGCTAACAGCTTTCCAACTGCTCAAGAAACTCATGCTTTAGCAATGTGAACAGAAACAGATCCATGGGCTGCAAGACTGAAGGGGTCACTGTGATCGTTTACACTGAACAAAATGTGTTAATATTTGTTTTTAGCTGACATGCTCCCTGTAGTGTTTTGAAGCTGAACAATCGAGAATGGCAGGTTGGAAACTCATGCAAAACAGAAATAAATAAGATTGCTGAGAGGTAAAACATCAGCTAAACTATTTGATTAGGCTAGCTATATCCTTCATTCACTTAGGCAGCATCTAAACTAAAGGACAGGTATAAGTGGTGGTGTGTTCTACAGTTCTGTTACCAAAAACATCCACAACAGATGTCTCGTGACTACACTTGCCATGGCCATGACTCCCTCCCTCCTCCTGTTCCCAACTTCACTGCCAGAAAATTCAGGTTAGGGAAGCAGCTCTCATTTTAATACCTACTGAACACACAGCTCTCATTTAAAAACATACTCAACGCACCTATCTAGGATGCATTCTCGACCAGAATACTGAGAAGCATTCCCAGGTCCTCCAGTTTAGCTTTACCCTTAATTCATGTTCTAATGTGGCTTCTTTTTTATTCCTTTCTCATATTCCAAAATTCAGCTTATATTGTTTACATAAGAAGAAAATCTTCTGCCTGCTGACAGCCAAGTAAGGCCTACAATACATATGTATTAATATGCAATAAGAGCATAAATCAATTTACCATGTGGCTGCAAGTTGTATCAAAAGTGGTTGCGAGTAACATCTATAATGCCTGGGGCTGCACCTTCTTATACAGTGACTTAAACTAAGATTAGTTACCAAAGCTTTGTTAAGTGTTTTTAAATGAAGAGATTTCACCTCTGGCTTGAGAAGGAATTATGGCAGGAGCTTCAACAGTGTTCAGGTATTTGATAGTTGGTATTTAAAAATAAATAAATAAATAAATATGTATACAAAATAAATAAAATAAATCAACTGAAATATAGATACCAAACAAATGTATGAACTTTTAAGAATGTCAAATCAGTTCTCATACACTACTCCTATCAGTTAAATTACTAGTTCAAAAAAGCATCAGAAATGTCTTTTTACAAATTCATGGCAGGTGTTATATCGGAACTTGGCAACAATGTAAAGAGTAGCCTTTAAGAGATCCTAAGATTTAATACTACAAACAGAGAAAATTAGCAACAGAGGTTTGGGATGACAGCACAACAAACTAAGCACAGCTCTTGATTTGTAACAGCAGTTTCAGCAAAAAATTCTTTCAGATTCATTCATGATTCTCAGCCAAGATCATGCTTTATGAATTTTGAAGGAAGGAAAGGAAATTTTGGACAGTAAACCACAGCCATTGCTTTTGACCTAAGAATATATGTGCATGAGAATTATTAGGCATTGACCTAAGGAGGGGAAAAAACCCAAGCAAATAATTTGATCACTTTTGAAGAAGGCATCTGTGAATGTTTCCAAATGTTTAATTCTTTATAACAATGAACTACTAAGTCACCAGTAACACTCACTGTTTTGAAGTATTTTTCTCAGGTAATGTACAGCAATACTCACATAGACCAAGTAGGTAATTATCAAACCATTTTTTCAGATAATTATTACTGCAATCCAGAAATTACGTGCTCAGATAATACAATAAGGTCAAGATTAGAACATAGAACCTTCATACATACACAAAGGGTACCAACATTTATCCAGAAAACATGAACAAGCAATTTTAATGTAAATTAGGTTAGAATTGTTCAAGTCTCATCTTCAGAAATGGTCTTACCCTGGTAAACAGTCCCCACATAGTGCATTGCTGGTGGCAGAACAGTTGGCCTTCTGAAACCGGTTAACTAATGCACAATCCAGACAAGGCTTGCACTTCTGAAAGCCCCAGTCTTCCTTGAATCTGTTTGGCCTGCATGTCATGCACTGTGCATCCTCCCCATATCCGAAGCCGCATTCCTGTAGGGATTAACAAGCAATAGCAAGCTATTCAGTCACTGAAATCGTGAACAAGAAGAGAATGCTGGGATAAAATGAAGACCTAGTGTAATTATTACTGAGAGTAGGTCTTTCTCGAGACAAAAGCCACCCTTTCAGCAAGTTCAAATGTGTCTTCCACTGCTAATAATCTCCCTTACTTCTATACGTAATACTTAGTCATCCACTTTATTCATGAAACCACTGTGTATTTGAATGACAAAGGGCTTCAAGGACTCCCACAGTTTCATTATTACTAGCTTATGGTAGAATTATTGAGCTGTCTGTTTCTTAATTAGGTCAGTCATGTGAAAGCGAAGAAACTGGGACAAGTGAAGTATAAAGGCACTTACTTGGTTACAAAAACAGCAAAGAAGCACTTTGATATTAAGGTTCATAGCTAAGGTGAACAAAGTTAATTGCTGAAGAGAGTGTACTGATCTTCAAAAGTTTAGGACTTCTGTTACCAAATAAACCAGAGCTGGTTAATGACCATCAGCTAGGCATGAAATGTTGCTTAGCCACTAAGAATTTCAAAAACTCAATCTGCTACAGTTCTAACAGTTCTTAAACTGTTGGAAAAGTTCAATAGATCTGCAGATCACAGGGAGGTAGGATATTTTACTATACAAGCAATATTGTTACGGTTGGTTATTTCTGCCAAATTTAGCAGTTTAAAGGCATTATTTCCATTCATTTGCAAAAGGACACGTAATACAACTGACAAGCTGCAAAGATAAACACCAAACCATATGTAATAGTTTGGGGACTGAATCCTATGAACTGATTACCAAGAACTATCAATCAACTTCTTAGGAGTTACCAAGTTACTAGGAGTTGCTATTCCCTCTTATCATACAAATATCCTATCAATTTTGTTTGGTACTCTGGAGTTAGATTTGATGCATTACTGATACACCACAAAACAGCAAGAGGAATACAACAAATTGCCAGGAAGCACTTATTGGGAAAGGCACAATATGGGGACCTTGTTCTCCAGTACGTGTTTTCAGTGGAAAAACAAGGCATCTTCCCAGCAGGAAAGATGCAGGAAATCTTCAACTAGGGCAACTTCAGCGGTTTCCACTAATTTCCACCATAACACGTGCTTGATGCATATAAACAACTGTTTCTAAAGTCACCAACCAAACCAAATGTGCTGCAAATAAAAAATCTTTTAAACTTTAGAAACACACTCAGATTCTCCAAGATCCAACACACTTGGATTATCCAAGGCTTTGCACTGAGAAAGCATCTATGGGACAAGCTCTGTGATCAAGCTGGCCAATATGCATTTTATAGTGCCTCTAAACTGCCATGACAAAGCAACAATAAACAACTTCAGATGCATTTTACAAGACATTCTAAGAGTTTTTAGTTTTCCTTTATGTTAAGGATAAACTTTACTCTCATCTGAAGAACAAGCCCTCAAGTACACAAAAAATGGACAATTTATGAAAGCAACTACAAAAAGACACTAAAAATAGTCTTCTTCCTCTGTCTCTAGATCCACGAACTTAAAAAATAATTTTTAGTTGTTGTTTTGCTTTCTTTTAGCTGAAATGTAGTTTATTACTATTGAGTAATTTTCGGATCGAGGAGAAGACAGACAAATCATTGCAGTTAGTAACAACAACAAAAAACATCCTACAGTTTCATGCACTGTACAGCGTGGTCCTCCTGTGATATACGTTGGGACTATATTAAAGCTGGTAGGCAAAAAGTGATAAAAATATCTATTTTCCTTTTTTATTTATTTCAGATGTAGAACATTTTATACACTTTTATTTCAAATTGACAAGTTTCTACTAGGAATCAATGCCAAATCAATGTCAGTTCTAGCTGTATCTTCCTGTGTTAACTTTTACACTCCATTTAATTTATGTAATTGTAAGACTGTACATAAAGCTACATGATTACCACCAGGAACTGGAACCAGACTAACTTGTGTTAGATTTTGCTCCCCCCAAGTCTAAATAAACTTTTTCATTGAATATCATTAATCTTTAACACATTCTTTCTAAATACCTACTCTTTCTAGTTAGCTTATCCAAATAGTAGTGTTACGGAATATATTATACAGCTCAGTTAAACCATGTATATTCGGATCTTTTGATAAATCACTTGGAATCAGTCCCTCCCAAGTCCTATCAAATTTTCAAATATAAGACTTAAATTAACTTAATTATAAGTTTTCCTTTGCAGACTACCTTTGAAGCTTTGGATCAAAACACAAACAGGAAATAAAAGTTAGAATTAAATGCTTTTACTCACTGGACCAAACTACCAAAGCTGAGTAAATTGTTTCTAGCTCAGGTCTGCTTTGCTACAGGTGGTTGCATGGACACATCCTAGTGATCTTTTGCATCATGGAATGGTTTACTTTAAAGCAATAAAAATGGTGGATGCAATATAAAGAAATCTTCTGCCCAAGGAATTTACAGTCTCCCATCTTTTCAAAGATGGCTTCTAAGTCCTTGCCAGGAATCCTACAGATCCCAATTCATAACAACTACAACTTTATTTATGTGCTTTTTATGTTCACATAATATTTGAGGTAACTGCCTGGCAGGTGCAAATAAATATTTAAGCTTGTAAACCAGGCAGAACTTCAAACAGATCTGTACTCGTAATTAACCACATTCCCTAAACTGAAGGATATGATTTAGATGATGGATTCAAACTCTTTGAAAGCCTGGACTTTATAATTTAGCAGTCCAGCAAAGATACAAACAATTGACTGTTCATCTTTTATCAGTACATGTGCAAAACTGATGTGTACCAGTTTTCTCAGTGTTCTATTTACGAAGCTGTCAAGTTACATGGCTGATGAGATCTGAATAGTTCCCAACTCCCCCTCACCCTTTCTATGCTCCCACTCTTAACTTTAAAAGAGAGCTCATCTCCTGTGGCAGCTGACCTTAGGACTGCAGAAAAGAGAAATAAAAATTGTAATATCAATCAGCTAGATTTCAAAAAAACATTTTTTATTTTTGTGCCAGAAAAAAAAAGAGCACAAATGCATGCTGTCTTTATTTTTGCTGTTGCAAAGCTTTCTGTGAAGAACATTTAGCACACTCCTCCCTTTCGACTTTCCCTTTTCAATTAATGAAAATTGTCTCTCTCAAATGATACACAATACAAGCCATAAAAACTGAAACACTTCTTTAGAAAACTGAACTAAAGTTAATTAAAAAAAAAAAAACTTCAAAACTTAAATGCACCTCAATTTTCTTGATATCTATACAGCTTTCACTATCACAGTAATGTGCCATCTCTTTACCTTTAATGTATGTATCCCCAGAACAACTCTGTCAGATGTGTTTCACTAAGGTATCAAGTGGGGTGCCTGGTCAAGGCTGCCTAGGAATCTGTAGCAAACTAGTTAACCAAACTCATAATTCAGCTTCTAGCTAAAAATATTAAAAGCACAGAATAATGCAGACACCTCTTCAAGTACTACTAGGCCACTGTTAAAATTTTCTTTCACTGTGTACTACCCAAACACTGATCCAGACAGAACGACCAGAAGTCTAGCAGACTATAAAGGGTACTGGAGTTAAGTGGTACAGTTTTTCCCTAAAAGTTGAATCCAACACAGACAGCAAATGAACAGTAAATTAGATTTTAAACATTATTTCAATTAAAATAACCTCAAATTTCATTAAAAAAATGCTTTCAGGCATCATTAAGATCATAATCTGCAAGTACATTTTAGAATTTGTTTCTAGTTCCACTGATTATCCACAACCTATGTAAGTCCCTAGACAACACAGCAGAGCAGTTCCACTTATGCCATGATGATTACAAGAATACTTGGGTATTCTCAAGAAAAAGTCTTCCAGGCATTAAGGCACTTTCAATTAGTGTCGGGTCATGTAACAGGTTGCGGCACTACACTGGTGCTGGGAAATGAAGTTTTTCCTAATAGCTTTGAGTACATGGCCTTGTTAAATAGCACACAGTTTTAGCTTCCTAAACTACCTTAGGCTGTGGGTTAGCCTCATCCAGAATCCAATGATGAGCCTTATCTATCAGCAGAAGTCTCTGAGCAGGATGGGCTGCAACAGTGTGCTGCAAACGTCAGACTTAGCTGCTGTGTCAAAGTGCACAGTTGGGGTCAGAAAACTTTTATTCTCAGTGCAGATGATTTGACATGCCTAAAGCCAGCTGCTCCAGTTTCCAGAAACACACTGGCCTCTCCTGAGGTGAGATCTGGCAGGCTTCCTCACAAGCAGCTTTCTTGCTTTGAAAAGCTACGAGTGACTACTAAACATGGCAGAGGGGCTCTCAGTAGCTTCACTGTGACAACATGTCAGTCGCAGCACGCCACTCTGATGTTCTGTGTGAGGACTGCCACATTCAGGAGCAGCTTCAAACAGTACCTGCCTCTTTAATTCACAAATCCTTTTTCTGAGACAACATGCAGGTCTCCTCTTTCTTCATCATATACCTGGTACAAGGAAGCAAGCTGTGATACAGCCCCACCTTAGCAACCATTAAGCTGCCTCTGTCCCACCAGCTCTCTGTACAGCAGCTTTCTCTTGGTGACAGTATTTATCATGGATTACTTGATGGCAATGCTGGCTTCAGGCACTCTCCCTTTCACTTTCTGTTTTTTATTCCTTCCTTTTCCTACACTGTCCTCAGTGTACTGGCTCAACTGATAATGAGGCTGAGTCATAAATCTGACCATGGGACTGATCCAGGTTAGAAGTGATCAGTTCAGGGATCTGTTCCACAGTACACCCTAAAAATCTTCTGTGTCAGCCTAAGTGCACAGGCAGGGCACTGTGCAAAGAACTTACTATTGCCAAAACTGTCCTTTCAATGTTTCTGAACTACAGCCTCAGATGTGATCTGTTGACAAAACAATCTACAATTGCAGTTTAAATTCTGAGTTGCAATATAAGTTTGATGAGGCTGAGATACAGATTGCTTTACACATATAAATTTAAAAAAAGGCAAGGCATGGAAGCCATAGAGTTTTAGAACTTAAAAAAAAGTGATGGTGAAAGGACTGGAAGGACTTTCATTTCCTTACTTGAAGATTTTCAAGAAAAAGGCCGAAACACAAACTACCTCATGGGGATTTTTTTGCATTAATTGTGATTCATATAAATTTCAATAATATATAAGGTTTGATTTATTTCAGAAACATCTAAGATAGGACAAAAGGCTGTTACTATCAGGTCAAACCAATGACTGGTCAGGCACTGGCAAACTGAAGCCACTTAAAGAATGAAAGATATTAAATGACTTGTGCTTAACTACATGATGCTTTGCTATCTACTAAATGAATGAGAAATGAAATAATGCTGAGCCACATGAAGCAAACACTTCCTTCTGAATCAACACAACCATTTCATTCTCCCACTCCAGAAGAAAGAACTGCTTAATAAAAAAAGAAAAAAACCCCAAACCCCCTCCCCCCAAAAAAACCCAAAAAAACCACACAACCAAAAAAAACCCAAAACAAAGACTGCGCACACTGAAAACTAAGCTTATTCTGTGATTCAAAGGCTTCACAAACATTACCAAAGACACATGTTTATGAGAAGAAAAGGCTCTACGGAGATTTTTTTTTAATTAACAAGTAGAAGCAAACAAACCTGGGAAGCAGCTTTCACTCTCTTCCCCATCAATTCTATTGATACAATAACAAAACTTCCTTTCTTCTGATTGCAATATGTTAGAAGTACTTAAAAAAAAATACAATTAACATAAGTGATCAATGGATTTTAGTTCTATGCTAATGTAACATTGCAGCACTGTTGTTAGAACAGTAGATAGGCAATCAGAAAGGAAAAGCTGAGGGTGTACTATTTCTGTCTTACTTTAAGGAAGAAAAAGTTACTTTAAAAACTTCTTTGAAAAAGAAAGCGCCATTAACCTGTGACAGCAAAAGCTGAAAAGCATATTCTAGATTCAGAATTAGTTACATGAAATAAAGCTGGGGTTTTTGCTGATTTTGTTTCATGCTATCAAGGGTGTCTGAAATTACAGACAAAATTACAGCTCTTAGGTAGTTTCGTGCTATCAAGGGTGTCTATCTATACAGAGACAGGAAGGTCAATCCAATAGATTGAGCACTAGTTTGCAACCAAAATTGAAACACTTACCATTCAATCACACAACAGCCAGGTTAGAAGGAACCTTGAAAGAACATCTGATTCAAACTTTCATGGGTCAGGGACCTGAGCTGATCTAGCACTCAGTCCAGTTGCATCCTAAAAGCTCCCAGGGATGGGGACTCCAGCGAGGTTGTTTCAGTGAATGAATGTCCTCACCGTAAAAAAAAAAAATTCTCCTGGTACAATCTGTGCCCATTGCCCTTTGTCTTGTCCATGTACTGCCTTGTTAAGAGAAACCTTCTGTTCCACTCTATGGCCTCTGTCTACTCTGTTCCACCAAAAAATTCCTGCATTACCGTGGAGAAGTTGATTTATGTTAGTGTCTCATGTATAAATTGAGAAAAGGCTACAGCATTTCCCTTATTTAGAAAGGTGAAATGCTCATATAGTATAGCAACCAAGATATATATATCTAACTGAAGTTGTAAATAACAGTTGTAAAAGTAAGTATATATACACACACAGAGACATATATGCACTCTGTACAGGTGGGTTTTTGCCCTATATTTTTGTAAATTCAGTCAAGACATGAAAGAAAACTACATATTTAGATTGTAACTGAGATACAGTATTTTCTCATTCACAAGATGAGGAAAGCTGGGCTTTTGTATTCAACAATATAGGCTGATGTGTTTTGTTACAAACATAAAAAAGAAACCTGTCTGTCAATTGCTTAAACCATTCAGGGGGAACGGAACCAAAAACCCCACCACTAACATTGTATTTTACTATATACTTAGACATACAATCATGCTCACACATCCAGCAGTACATCTAGTTTTATCCATGAACACTAAATATTTGATAGGAGAACTGACACATTATTTAGTGTTAAGAAACTGTTGTCAAACTATAGCATTATTATATCATTGCTTTCTCATATGTAGAAAAACCAAGCAAACAAACTTCTCCTGGGCTGCAAATTACTTCAAGTATATCATTAAACGCCTCTTCCCTTTACGTTCTGACCTTTGACTTAACATATTTGTTGCTTCAAGCTGTAGTTCTACATGACTACTTTCAACCACATTTCAGTTACAGCCACAGCATCACATCCTTCTATGATTCACAGAAAATTGTACCTTTATTTATGAAGGAAATTATGATTCCACTCATTTAGGTTTGAGCAAAGTCTGTTATTTCATTTCTAGTATAGAAGAAAAAATATTTTTGGAAGTCTATTACTGTCTGTGAGAAGTTAATTGCTTACATAGTGAAATTAATCAAGCATTCATATTTACAAAAACAGCAAACTAGTCCTAAGAATCAGGACTATCAGACTGTAAACAAAAATAGCTGAAGCAAAACCATAACTTGAATATCGCACTATTGCAAACTATAACCTTGCTGTTTTAGTTTACTGTTTCTTTATTAAATTGAGTGTAATTACTGGGGGCCTTAGTTTTTACGCTTTGGGGTTTTATTTGCCAACTAGGTAAGTATATTATCTGACTATATAAATCACATAGTACTGGCTCACTGTTATAAAGTGCCATATTTACAAGTGCCTTTATAAATTAAAACACCCCCTCGAACGTTTGAGTTCTCAAATTTAAGGCAAATCTGAAAAAATCCAAACAAAACCACATCCATGTCGTAAGTCATGTTCAAATCTCTGCTTCAACAGCACTGCTTGTATGACTAAACCTTAACTAATACTGCCCAACACACAAAGCAATTCCCACTAAAGTGTGAAACCAAACATTTCTGTTAATGCACTGAACACTCACCACAGGGGGTCAAGAGATAGAGAAAATGTGTCACTCAGTTTCAGTAAATCCCTTCAAATCACACACAAGCACAATACTTAACTTGTGCTTTTTTCAGAGCTGAACATAGTAGGAACTACAAAGCCATAAACTGAAAGCTTCTTTTTCCCCCTGTAGTCTGAACACAGACACACACCACACTTAGTAATGGTTCATGTTAAAAAATTTTCAAAAGAAACATTTCAAATTCCCCTAAACACCCTAAATTCCTTTTTACGCTATCAGTAGAAGTACAAGACAGAATTTGCCCTTCTGTATGCATGCTCTTTATGGCCCCACCTCTCAGGTATGGATGTGACTGCACAGTTATGTCCAACAAAAGATGTGGGTTTGGAGCTGGACACTGAAGGAAGAGTCTTACATATGCATGAGTTTTGGTAAGTCTGCTCACCTTTCAGGACACCACCCTGCACCCTCTTTTGCCTTACTACCCTCACACCTCTGGCAGGACACACTTGCTCCCTCAAGACATCCAGTCTCCCAAGATACACAACTCATTCTGTCATCTCTTTCACCTCCAGTAACTGAGTTAGTGAATCCCAAGGTATCCCTCCCTCCTCATTTCAGCTGTGTCTTCCTTCATTGCTCTCCATCCCTGCTCATGCACAGCACCTACTTTCTCTTTAAACTTTGTCACCTGAAATCCAGAACTGATTGTGAATGTCAGCACTGTAAAAGTTAAGCCCCTGCATTTCAGCAGTCTGTAACCAATCACTAGTTTGAAATTGACTTTTAACATTCCCTACTACAGAGTAAGGTTATTCAGTCTTAACTCCTTGTAGTTTTTTCCCCCCTTGTACTTTCTTCCCTCCTTTGTAGCACTAACTCACCTTTCAAAAACTGATTTCAGAGCCCATACCCAGATCCATATGGTACTACCCACTTTATTAATAGCATCATCATTTTCTGAACTGAGCATTTTATACAAAGCAACCAGATAACATGGTTCTTGAAAAACTGCAAAAGGCTCAAATGCCAAAACAGTAAATATTTTCATGTAAGTACAGATATCCATTATTTTAGATCACATACATAAATGCAATTATCATAAATAAAGTAAATTCAAGAAAGCATGACTTCCTTACCTTTGAGAGTTCCATTCCAGGCCCACATTGTTTGCAGAGGATACAGTTTCCAGTCTGGTCCCTAAATTCTTGTTCTCTGCAGTCTCCAGTCTCACAAATTACCCTATTTAGCTAAAAAACAACCAAACCAACAACAAAACAAAAAAAAAAGGTAAATTCATCAAAATATATTAAATCTGACAAATAAATCCATGTTTTGATCTTAAAAATAACTTTCTGAATTATTAATTACCCTTAGTTCTACAGCAAGCCAGAGTTAAGTACACTTAGCAGGCAATGTAATTGTGTGCTATGCTACATTCTGTCCATAAACTGAATACTCCAAACACCTAAACTATGGATACAGCACACTGTAGTAAGAGACAGCCATCTCTCTGAAGTGAAGCAGTGTCACCTATATTCACCTATATTTTCTGTCCTAGTCCACTCCTTCGTCCATGAAGAGGCTCACAAGGTAAAATTTTGTAATTGTGTGTGAGGAGCAGCCAGAAATTATATGCCTCAGTGGACCAAGCTAACTCTCAAATCAATAAAATCTGTATGGAATTGTCTGCATGCAGCATTTGAAGACTTTTAGTGTTAGCAGTAATATGTAAAACAAAAGACAGAGTTGCTGTGTTCAATACAATTTTTTCAACATAGGGAAAAATATTAATCTTTAACTTACCAAATATGCTAGTAAAATGATGAGCACCTTCAATTTATCATCTCCTTGTAGACCTTTAGCATCCATTTCTTGTGATTAAACTTTTCTCCCTAGAAAAATATTAAAAAAAAAAAAGGAAAAACAAATCATTACATTTACGTCATTTAAATTGAAGAAGTCACATGTCCATTGTAGTTCATGTCATTTGGCATGTCAAAATACAAATCTGTCAATGTCATTAACATTTTCAGATGGATTCCTGGAAGCTGCTAAACAACAAACATATGCTTTAAAAATCATATGCCTTTTGAGCACAAGACAATAAACACAAAGTTTCCATAGTTTTAAATCTCAAAAGTGATGGTTATCAGTCTAGATTAGAGAACTTCAGCATTTATCCCTAACATCCCTAATATATTTCTTGCTCGTTAAACACTCAACTAAGTACATGATCAATAGACAAAAGTAAATTTCTTCAAACATGCCACATATCAAGACAAGAGATAGCTGTTCATGAGAATGTTCCTTCTGTACTGCAGGATCAAGCAGCAGGCTTGCCTCCTGACTAACACAACCTCTTCTACTTCACTCTGCAAGCAGCTGGAGGCATACACAGGTTCTGTTTCTACCCCCTACCTAAGGGATATTACTTCTAAAGATGTGTTAACATGACTGTTTAGGACCTGGTAGGCAAAGAATATTTTTTCTCTACTTACTTTCCTTTTGTTTCTTTGATTATTTATGCTAAATTCTAGTTTCTTACTTTTTGGTTTTTTCAGTAACCTGAAAATGGAACTGTAGCTTTTAGTTCAATAATCCAAATTATATACCAATAATAACAAGAAAAGAATAAATAAATCCACTTTACGTAACAAGGTATTTGAATTTGATCCTAATTTTCATACCTTATATGACAGTCATATAATGTAATTGCTTTCAGCTACATGAGGAAAATAATGTTTAAAGCATTTCTGGCCTACTTCAGAGCTTAAGGACTGATGTTTAGTTATGCTGTTTTAAAATACAAAGTAAGTAGTTTTTATCATTTAAGAGTAGAGACTAACAAATGAAAGGATGGAACCCAAAAAAAAAGGAAAATAACAGAGAAAAACATTAAGAACACCTGCAAAATGCTTTGCAACATGGAACTACTGCAAGCATAATATGCTTTCAAAAATATACAACCAGAATGAACATAAACTATAATTAACACACAATTTCACATTTTACTGCACGAATACCCTAGTTAATGAATTCTAATCAATAAGAAGAAAGTATACTTCAGTGTCACTATTGATATTTTTTATGATAAGCTGTATTTTGAAGTGTAAAAAGAGTGAAAGACTACTAGAAAGGACAGAGCAGGCAGAGAGAGATGTGTCAGACAGCACTCCACGGGAAAGCCAAGATGACATTTTTATGGTTATTTCTCACTTAGTGATGGTAATGGTCTATGGACCAATGACAATTATCAGATTAAATGCATGTCAACATGGTTAAAAAAGAAGACATATTCTCAAGGAATAAGAATACATATAGATATAGTATTCGACACAGTTTTTAAGTCTGAGGAAAAAAAATAAGGCAAAAAAAATGAAATGGAAAAATCTCAGAAATAATTCTGGGTGACCAAACCACAACTTCATGTAAAAAGGGCAGTAGAACAACTAGAAAAATGAAAAAGGAGAGTCAACAAATTTTAAGTTTTTAAGTCATGAGAAGCTGACAATTCTAATGCTGAAAAAAATAGGTATGTAAAAGCAAAACAATTTCTAGTAGTAGCGAAGAGCAAACAGTGGACAGACACAGTAAAAATACTGTTAAAGGAACTCAGAAATTTCAAGAAACATTTCTCATCTGTTTTTTGAAAGATACAAAATGGGTAAATATACACATCATACTTTATATCTTTGGCCAAAAAGTAACTGAATATCTGCTAAGTAAAACCAGATTAGATACGAGACAAATCGTGAGACTTTGCACCTCAGTAACCTTGAAATAAGTATCAAGAAAGTCTTAATTTTGATCCTGTTCAATTTTGCTGTTCATTCCCTTTGGAATGCTACAGAAATTCAAGAGGAATATATGAAGAAATCAAAAAACAACTAAGAATAGTAATACAATAAACAACTTTACACTGCATTACAGAAAAGGAGTCCCATAAAACAAGCTTGACTTCACTTGATTCAGAGACGATCAGACAGTAAAGCTAAAAGTCTAAGAGTTAAATGAAATAAACTGATTAAATATTAATTCAAAGAATCATGCTGAAATTAATGGGATTTGGGAGAAAAAATCCTCATTAAATTTTTGATTTCATGTAATACTCTTTAGTGGAAAAAATAAATACTGCATGTGCTTTCTTAATTGCTGTAGCAGCTAAAAATTTGCAGAAGTGTGCAAGTGAAATAAAGCTGCAAATATAATTGAGTTTCTTAGATTTGAATGTCAAGTGATTACTCCAAGTCATATATATTCCTTAATAAATAAAAAACAGGTAAAGCATAGTACAGCTCTAACGTAATTATGACCATATATAACACTACCAAAACTTCAAAACCAGGATTCTTCTTTAGTAAGTTTTATTTTAAATTTCAATATTAATTTTGCTTCTGAAAATAGATGTGTAACATGTCAAAAAGAAACTGAAGAGTGTAATAATTGTACATTTTTGTGTCGAGTTTCATATAGAATTTTCAATACAAACAATACTGGTGAGCTATACTAAGCCTAATGATCCAAAATACGGAGCTGTAACATAATCTAAGAAGTCTATTTTTTCTGTGCAAGTCACCTGAAGCATGAAAAAATAAGGAAAATTATGGACAGCCCAATTAACTGCCCTGCATATTAGTTATCTGCAATAAAACTACGGTAGCTTAATGTAATTCAGGCATATTAACCCTATACCTTTTCTCCAATATGCAATAACTTGAAGATTTAATATTGTTAAAAAATCAGTACGTATACAACTTATTAAAATCAACATTGAAACAAAGCTAATTACATATTTTTATGTTTCAATATTCTGGAGCCACAATTGGAATAAAAATCAAATGCCAGTCCTTAACAGAAGGTTGTACAGAACAACAAGCAGCATTAAAAATCTCGCTGGTCATGCTGACATCTTATATTTTGGTTTTGGAATTGCCCTGTTATAGATGATCTTCTTACAGCAAGTACCTCAAAGACTTTTGGAACATAAAAAGCACATGGTAAAGCATCCTGTAACAAAATACATTTTGTTCACTTAGGTATGAAATTTCATTGCAGCTGTGGAATACTCTCTATTTAAAAGAAAATCTACTGCCTTTATAACAGTCTCGTCAAGTCCAATCACCAGGAGCTCTGCAACACAGAGCAAATTTTCAAAATCAAATGTTTTATAACTGGCATCAAACTATCAACGACTTCTCCAACTTATCTATACACCTAACTAAGCTTCAGTTTTTTGACTGATCATTACTGGTTTCATGAGATCTTACAGCTTTAGGTCTAGTATATGAGATATCGTCTATATAATATGTCTTCTATAATCAACAAAGATTCCAAAAGAAGCTTGCAAGTCTATGGACCTTGAACTTCAGAGCACTTCAGGAGTACCAGTGCACTTTAGTAACGCCAAAACACATTCAAATAATTTCAGCAGATGTGTATGAATGTCTGTGGTACTCTATCACACCATCATTGTGCCCACTGTCACCACTCCTACCAAAACACCACCAAAGACTATATACTGACTAACATGTGAGAAAGAAACAAGCCAGTGTACAATAACCATTGTTAAGAGCACAAATAAAATAAAATAACATGTTTCTTTCCTGACAACATTTTGATAAAAATAATTGAAAGGCACCTTAATGGTTAAGGCACATTAATAACACTGTATTGAACTAAAGTCCCAAAGGAGAGAGAACTGTGTCAGCTGTGTGTTTCCTGTTTCAATCTCCAGTTTGGTCAAAAGTCCTGCTTAGAAAGCAGAGACTGTAGCACTTAATAAGAGGTTGCTATGGGGCAAATTTCTTCTCTCATGATATCAAGTGGCATTATACTGATGTCTGTTGGACACCAGCCATTCACCTCATGCTTTCAAGTAAGAAGTCATTAGAAGTTTTTTACCCCAACCACATGTGTGAGTAAACACAGGTTCCATACTTTTAAAGATTATTTGCTCTTGTCCAGATACTGATATTTAAAATGCTGAGTTCAGTTATACTCAATTTTATCAGAAGAAAGAAAACCGTGGACAGGGTTTTTTGAGGTCACTAAATCATCCCAAATACATCTTATTAGGTTAACAGTAATGTGCTTGCCTAAAATACTCAGGGAAAAGCAATCATCACCAGTAATGTACTGAACTCAGGATAGAGAACTTCCATCAGGAAATGTAGTCACATAATTTTAAGGTCTTTTGGGGCCTACTATGCATATGCATAAAGAGGGCAATATCAAACAATAAATTAGAAACATGTAATAAATGTAACGTGGAAGTAAGAACTTTCAGCCTTTCAGGGTTCTAGAATCCATTGTCCTCTAAAATTTACTCCTACATTTACCAGCTTGCCTGAAGAGTAGCCATCATTTTATTTCAAAGTCCATGTCAGAAAAATATTTCTTCTTTCTCTCCAAAAAACTTAAAGTTCCACCACAAAAGACACACCACCTCAAGAATCAAAGCAGCATGACTAAATTATGGCTGACTAGCAGGTTTCTCAGACATGTAAGCATCAACACTTTGAAGTCAACATCATCCATCTTCTAAGAGAAACTTTAGAAAGGGTAAAGAGTCCCAACTTCACATTCACTTTACTAGAAGTTGTGAATTCGCAGTTAATTCGCAACGGGGTCTTATAAGTTTCCCATATTTGATTTGATATTTTTACTTGACGACCACTTTTCATGCGCTCTATAACACCGGCAGAGTACTCTCAGAAGTTCCGGGTAAGAAAAAGGGATGAAAATATAATCATCTTATCTTGCCAACAGAGGTCTCTGGTGTCCAACAAATAGGGTCTCAGCTCCTTTCTAACCACCTACTTCCCACCCGCAGCTGTCAACTGCATGCAATAAAACGACAAGGAGTGGCAGATGGCTTTAGCAGAGTCAGTGCCCCACGGGCAAGAAACAAGAGAAGGGAAAGTAGTTATGCTGCTGCAGTGACAAAGACAAAGAAAGGGAGCAAGTTAGGGACAAGAACTTCCACTATAGAGCTGCACATTGTTATTCCATCTCACAGGTCTAGAACATCTTCCCTTTACACCCTGCCCACAACCCTTTTACTCTTCCCCTTTGTGAAGTAAATGAGGTTTGTCTGACCACATTTGCTCCAACTTTTCTGAGAAGTGAGGGGAAAAAATTTCATACTGTCAGATAGGGCACATTCATCACATTAAATATCATGTTGAATAGATCTGTATTTTACAGAAGCTGCCATACACGAAATTGTGACATTTAGGCACATTAACTGACTTAGGCAGCTAAGAACTTATTTCTAATTTTGTAAAGACAAAGGTAGCAGATTAAAGTTAGAACCTTGCTGCTGATCAAAAACACTTAGATGTATTTTAGGGGCTGAGGGAGATGAGAAGAAGATTTGTACACAGCCAGGAAATATTTGTGCTCTTTCTGAGAACCATATGCTTTAAGTTACGTTAACTGAAGTACTTGTCTTTACAAGAATAATGGTGACAAAGCAATTTATCATTTGCATTCTTCAACATACCCAGCTTATCATTAATTAGGTATTAGAGTGAAATATTGTAACAAAGGTGCAATGTAGTGACATTTTTCCTACACATAAACAAAGCTTTTTAGAGGATCAAAGCCCGTGATTCACACAAGAACTCCCACTCTCACCGAAGTTGATGAGCCTACTCATACAACACCAAAACTGTGGTAAAAAAAATGTTGCTCCTTCTGTTTAATACATCTCACCCATCTCAAGTTCTAGGAGACACTGGTTAGCTAGATGAAAGTTCAGTGTCAAGATGCACTTGTACTTTTGTACTCAGACATGTGAAAAACTAATACATTGAGAATGCCAGTATTATATTCATACTTCATTTACACCAAAACATACTAACAGTTCTTTTTCAAAGTAATTTTTAGGGATCACGAATTATGAAGCATTGGGCTGGTTAATACAGCAATGGTGCTGCAATTGCTGCAATGGTACAATGCCAATATGGTACATTTATCCAGGCAGCCTTGAGCAGTCTTGGATGGCATGCAATGTCTTAAAAACCACAGACATCAGTTACTTTCAATCACACCATTCTCTTTCATGAGGAATGCAACTTGTGGAAAGTGAGAAAAAGTAATTTATTGCCTCCTTAACTGACATTTTAAGCATCTTACTACTAAACTAATAAAGAAGCTTACTTCTAGGTCTAAAAGAAACCAAAACCAACCAACCAAAACCAACAGCAACAAAAAAACCCACCCAAAAATCCCAACCCTTTTCTCTTATGGTAACAGGCTCGCAGGTAACATACCTAAGCAACTTGCTTTACATCTGATGGTGAAGGTGTGCTTGAAAGAGATTACGCAGTAGTTAAGAAACCCACCTACAGATTGAATCAATTTGCCACTTACTCATATTAAATGCTACTGGACCACTTTATGAACTTGATAAAAGCATCCATCTAAAGTAGTTGAAAATATAAAGGTGGCAAATAAGTATTTAGTATCTCGATTTCTCATGAACATCAGGTAAAGCTTTTGGTCCAAGGTCAGATTAATGGGGACAGCCATCAGGAAAGGAAGTCAAACAATCAAAACCTTTTCAGTAAACCGAACTGTAATTGAGGCTTTTCAACCTCTCACCAGCCAAAAGAAAAAGTTAGGAGCTCCTATTCATTCAAGTCCAGCTCTAAAATTGTTTGAAGCAAACAGCAGCTTATTTATGCAGCAGACACGAGAAGCGCTTGTGAACATGAAAGCCCAGCTTTCAAGGGCTTTTTGTTCGCCGCGCTCCGGGGCGTGGAGCAGCCACTCCAGGGCTGTCGAGACCTGCAGAACCCACCAGCGGCAGCCGCGGCTCTCCGCGGCAGCG
>VWZT01006909.1:437828-512380 GCA_013397055.1 Pachycephala philippinensis
CTCGCCCCGCGCCCGCCCCGCCGCCGCCTCCCGCTCGGCGCCCGCCCCGTCACCCCGGCAACGCCGCGCCGCTCCCGCCCCGCCCCGGGCCCGTCAGCTGAGCCCGGGCAGCCAATGGGCCCCGCCCGCCCCACGTGCCGCGGCATGGACGGAGGGATGGATGCATGGATGTATAGATGGATGCGTGCATGGATGCGTGGATGCATGGCACCGGGTGTCCACGCTGGCAGGGTGTGAGTGGGGGTGCATGCCCTGTAGTAGTGGTGTGAAGCCAGGGGGAATCGCAAGTGAGGCGCTGGTGTCCCTTTTATCCCACCAGGAGGACAGGATAGCAGAGCACCCCTGTGCCCACCCTTGTCTCCAGAGGTTGCCCAGGCTTTGGGGGCTGCAGCCTTGGCATTGCTGTTCCCCCTCAGAGGGAGCTCAGCTTATGGCTGCTGGGCTGTTCTAAAGGGACTGGCCCTTGGCCACTGTTCAGGTGAGTGTAGAATGAATCCTTGTAAGTCAGCAAAGCCCTTTCCACCTCACCCACCCAAAAAGCATGACGGAGGCTTTCTGACAACACACTGCAAATTCTCCTTTCTGCAAACTCTTCTTTCTGCAAACCCTCCTTTCCAAAGTACTTGAGTAGTTTTTATTCCTGCTAGCTCAAAACCTGAAATATTTTATCTGTTCTGCAGGTAACAAGTTACCCAGCTGTAAGCACAGTGTTGATACCAAATGCCAGTATCCATGGAGAAATGGAGAAATCCAGCCCTTCATGGATAGTGTATTGTTCACAGTCACTGGATTGGGTGTTACTGCTACTTACTGTGACAAAAATTAGGAGCTTTCCTGAAGTTGGTGATGCTCCAACATTGGTGAAACCAGTCTTGGAGACCTTGGTAAAAGAACTGCTGCTGCAGGGATTTCGGGTCATTAGTTTTACTTCTAATGAAAAGGTTAATGATCCACTTACAGTCTAGACAATTGTATGGATGCACAAGGTACGGAGTTAGGCTCTCAAAAAGTGAACCAAATGCTTATACTTGGTGGTAAAGCATTTTCAAATAAACAGAATTTTTGGAGCTCCTCACAGATAAAATTTTGAAGATCACCAGACACATGGGCTTCTCTAAAAACAAGGAGTGCTTATTGAAATCCAGCAAGATGTCTGCAAAGAGAGAAATGATTGCTGCAAAACTAGTTGTTTTCAATTATAAAACCTAAACAACTCAGAATGTACAGGGGTTTTCATGTAATTATCTTCTAAAGGGCCTTCAAAGAGGAGTTTTTCTTCAGGACCCTTGCCAGGAGGAGCTTTGCAAGAGGCTGGAATTTAGTGAGGAATGGCATACTGCGGCGCAGCAGCAGCGCATCTGTTGTGAATAGCAGCTGCTGCACAGCACTGAGCATTGTACACAGTCTCACTATTTACAGACAATCCTTTGTATGTTATCTGTTTTCTGGAGCCACCAGAGAAACTCTTGCGTGAGCTTTTCTTAGTAGAATCATCATGTATGTTTCAGATACTTGTTTTAAAGTAGTATAGTCAGACAAAGGTATTAAAATATCCCAGAGTTCTTGAAGTGTTGACTAAACACTGAGCATTACCATATAAAGAAACATTAAGACTTTCATCAGACAGTGGGTTACTATGCTAATGAACTAAGAGCAACGTGTTGTCTGTAACTGAAACTTAAACATTCAAGTCCCTGTTCTAGCATGTAAAATCTTTCCTCTGAACATAAAATGGATGAGTTAGTTCCATTCATCACTGAAAGATGTTGAAAATTGCAGTGTTTATTTTGTTTTAAATCATGGTGCTTCTCAGGAAATTGAAGAAGTGAATTGTTAGAGGAACTAGTACAGAGATTCTCACTACAACAGAGAGAACAAAAAAGAAATATTTGGAAAGCAGTTTCAGCTGACCCCTTTGATAAGACTAAGTTGCGTGACATATCTGATGTGGAAGCAGAAATTGTACAGCAATAGGAAGTTGTTATCTCCATATCTCAAATGCTAACACAGTTCCCCCAGTCAACTGCGAGATAGATCTGCTCTTGTTATGACAGCTGTTGGAAACTGATGTCAGTATAACTGTGCAGTGTCTTTTGATAATCTTAACTATTACAAACCTTAAAATATGTTTATGATGTTATCTAAGACACCGTTTGGAATGGCTCTATTTATAATCAGAAATTGCTCAAGCTGTTTTAATAAATAAATAATATACTTGTGAGTTTCCTAGTCAGATTTGCTTGAAAAAGCATTGTGAACTTTTTGTTTCTGAAGGCTTAAGCCTGAGGATTAATTAATGTTTATATAGCTTTTAGTAAAAGCAAAGTTACTAGTGCCAAGAATTATTACTATTTAATCTTTAAAAGTCAGATCAATGACAGGCTAAACTGTCAGAGGACTGTTATTTAAAACAACAAAAATGCTGAAAATCCTCTTCCCACCATGCTTGAATGTGTTCAAGTCTGCTTTCATTTCAGCCTCACTTACATACAGACAAGCAAAGAAATTTTTCAGTTTAATTGGGTTGACGCCCATCTTTGTTTAAGTATCTGAGGAGATTACCTAAAATCCTAGGGACTTTTCACAAAATGAAAAAAATCTTTGTTTCTTAAATGCATTTTCAGGGCCCAAATGTTGCAAATAATTATATATGCAAATCCTATCCAACAGTGTAATCTATCTGATTAACCAGTGTTACTTCTGTGTGCAACTTCACCCATTTGTGTGATGGGTCAGATCCTTGTAGTGATAGTTTAATTGTACTGGGCTTGCATAGCTATTTTGACTTCAGAGAAAAAAGTATCCTTGCATTATTTTTTAAATTTGCTTCTCTTTCTACTTTACACCAAGCAGAGGTAAGGTTTAGAAACAATTTTCCTCAGAAAATAAATGTACATACTGGAAAACAAACAACAAGCAAGAGGGGACTGGAAAAGCAGGGAAGCTCATCAGTGAAGCACAGAATTAATAAATAAAGCCATCTTTTCAGGGTTACAGGGACATATTTTAGTACATCATTGTTACTTAGGGAGAAATACTAAATTTTGCTCTGGCTGTGCCTTAAATGATATTCTTCCTTGTCAGCTATACACATATTATTCATACAGTGCTAATTACTTTCCTTATAATATAATTGACTTGTTAAGTAAGAATATGAATTAATTGGTGGCATAGAAAACTAAATGATACCAAGTCAGGCCTAGTTAATCTATGTCTGACATATTATCTCTTGATATTCAGTAAATTGAAATTTTACATATACAAATATACTTTTAATTAGAAGAAACAGATTTTGCAGACTGACTAATGAAAGCTAACTACATTTATCTGGAAGTGATGATAACTTGATCTTACTCAGATGCAAGCAGACTGTTAAAATTTGGGTTTGCATGTCGCACTATGGTGCATACTGAAATATGAACATCTTGAGGGTCCTGTTGGCTGGTAGACCTCTCAAAGAATAGTTCTCAAGCAGCACTTAACAGCTATCATTTATGCTGACTTTTAATTGCAATTTGTTAATAAATGTAGTTAAGATTTGTATACACTTAAATTTAGACTTAAGAATATATGTCAGTATTTCAGAAGATCTTACTGGCCACCATTAAGACTAGATCTTCAAAGACCTCAGTGTCTGGAATGTTTGCAAGTCTGGTCCCAATTATGGGTTCTAAGTTCTTCTGAAAATCTAAATTATATGTAAATACTACAGAAGGAGTTTGAGTCTTATTTTAACAATCTGACTCCAGCTGCAGGCACAGAACACTCATGGATTTGGCCCAAACTCACGCGAAGATCTGGCCCTTTAAAACTGCAAATGTGTGAATAATCCTAAATCTTCAAAAGATTGTTCCTTTATAATGAATTTCTGGAGTAGATGTCTTAAAATTTCTTCAACACAATATTGTTCACAAATATGAATTTGAGGAACAGAACACAAAACACTGTGAATGGAAACTGCATCACTAAATTGCAGCAAAACTTCTGTGAAGTTCAGCAAAACCAGCTGTTGCCTCTAGATAAACCTAAGATTTCTTTAATATATTTATTAACATTCCTTAGAGGAATCTTCTACCATCAGGTTAAAATGTTACTTTTATTTTCAAGATTTCGTGTGGTACAGCTGAACTATCATCTCTTCAATCTTAAAATGAAACCATTTTCTTTTGTGTATAAGGATGTCATGTTTATAAATTTAGTTCTAATAACTTGTGGAAGTGGAGCCTTTTTTTCATTTCAGATATGGAACTATTAGGCTTGAAAGTGTTGTTTGAAGAAGACACAGTTTAATAAAAGCACTGAGAGAAAACAAAGTATTGCAGTGTGTAGGAAATATGGTTGGTCTTTCCTTAGAAAATAAATACTCCCCTGAGTCATGTAATACATGTATTCAAATATAAATTTACAAAACTATAGACAGTAAGAATGAGCAGTGCAACCCAAAATACTATGTATCCCCAACGCATTGAAAAATACTGGGGTTAGCTTCAGTTTTCTATATATTATTGTAGGTAGTCTGTTCTCAATATAATTCTGCCCAAGAGCTGCAAATAAAATGCTGCATAAATGACAAACAATCTTTTGAACTTTGTACACACAATGATGTGTAGTATTATTGGTTATGTGAACTTTATAATTTCTTAAAATCTTGCAACACAAAGCTGAAAAAAAATACAAAATTCAGTACCTGTTATCTGATGAAGTTTTCCAGTGCCAGACTTTCTGCAGCTTAATTTCACACCGCCAGAGCTTCTGTATTAAATGCTTTTACCTCCTTAAAAAAAAAAAAAAAAAAAAAAAAAAAAAAAAAGAAAGGAAAAAAAAAAAAAAAAAAAAAAAAAAAAAAAGAGAGAGAGAGAAAGAAAGAAAGAAAAAAAAAAAGTATGTCAGCACAAGCCCAGACGAAACTCCAAATCCGGGAAAATAAAATTAACCATGCAGATCAAAGGCAGACGAGCACTGAGACCAAATGCCTGTAATCTGATCAGTGATCAGTTGCCGTACATCAAAGGCAGTGCTTTGGCGAGGAAAAAGAGCTCCTTTTCCAGCAGGTAGTTGCACTCTTAAATTCTGCCTTTCAGTACTCTGCACTAGCTCTTTTCCCCCTTTCCTTGCTTGTGCTGGGAGAATGCACACGGTTCTGAAATGCTTGGGGTTGAGTGGCTGGATCTGTAGCTTTCGAGTTCCCAAGCTGTGTTGTGGATTGTGTGTTGGAAGCTTTCCCCAGTGCCAGCGGGTTCCGCTTTATCCCTTTCATCTCGCTGAGCTGCAGATCCCATGACATCATTCAATGCTGTGGGACTGGTTAGAGAGCTGTAATACAGCCTGTGGGGGAATGCAGCTAAAGAGCAGCAAGAGTTTGCATGATTTCTAATCAGGTTAGTCCATTGTAACAAACCCAAGGCTCACTTCAAAGTCTTCACTACGCTTCAGTTTCCTCCCGAGATGGGAGAACAGTGCAGCTATAAAGTTTTCTTAAAAAGATGCTTTATAATTTTGTCTGCAAAAGGGAGTTAAAATTTTCCATAAAGTTCTGAAAGTCAAACATGAAGGTCGGTTTTCTAGGCAGCTGTAAGACATGAGAGAAAACTACTTTTGTTTGTCCCTTTGTCGAGATTTGGAGCAGAGAAAATGGTGTATTTTGCACGCTGGCAATGCGTGTTTTTTGCACTGGCAAAACCAAGCACAATAGAGCATGCTCTTAGTCCCTGGCTCACGTCCTCCCTGCTGCCTACTGTGTGGCCTTTTGCAAATCATTTTATTTGAGCCTGATTCATCTGTGGCTCATGATTCCTTTACGTAAATGAGCTGTAAAGCTGCCATAAGTAACTCACAGAAGTGTTTTTCAGTGTAAGGGCATATTTTAGCTAGAGTAGATTTGAAGTGGTCACCATTGCGCTTCCGCAGAGGGAGGCTTTCGGGGGCATGAAAGTATATGGACAGACATTCTCTGTGCTGCTGCAGTTCATAGTCCCGAGGATTGCCGGAGGGTCCTGTGTAGCCCTGGCAAGCAGGGGAATCCTCAAGGCTGCTGTGACTTTCTCTCTTGCAGTGCAGAGGAAAGAAATGTACTTCTGAATTTCATATTCTGTGATCTGAGGCTAAGTGAGCTTTTGGCACAGAGATTAATTCAGCCCTCTGTACTTCAGCTACTAATAAAACATACAAATATCAAGCAGGATGGCTTTTAGGATAATCACCCATACTGATGATGTCAGTGAAGTTCCCATCCACATATACCCCACACTTCGGGCATACCACATGTGCAGATGAAAGTGGTACTAGCCTGTCAACTGGTAGACTCATGCAAATATTTGCGCACCGAGTAACCGAGAATTCATTTAAAAGGCAAAAGCAAAAAGAGGCAATATGCTAGACACAGTTGCCTTAAGCGCTGAAACAAAAGCAAACAATCAGCGGATAATGGGTGCTGGATAGTGGATCGAGGGAGCGATAAAGTGTCTGATAAGGGTCCCTCGTTGTGCTCCCTCCCCGTGTGCGGCCGCAGCCGCCTCCCTCTCCGCGCTTGTCCCCGCTCCTCGCCTTGTGCAGCCCGCTCCCGCCGCTCGGGGACGGTGCTCCCGCCACTCGGTGGGATAGGGAGCCTTCTGCTGGTGGGATGGCGCACTGTGGGCAGCACCGGGCCGGCAAGGAGCACTCCGCTTCCCGGAGATGGCAAAGGACATTTCCAGAAAAACTCGAGAAGTTTAAATGTTGTTTTGGGTCACCTATCCAGGCAGGCTTTTGGGGGATGTTCTGGTACCTGAGATGGAGAAGAGGTGTTGCAGGTACAAAGGAGTATGGTGCAGGTAATGAATCTGACTTTCAGGTAGACGCCGCTGGAAAAAAAATCAAACAAACCGTAAATTTCTCTCTTTCTCTAATTTCCACTTCCATCTATTATAAATAAAAGAAAATTATCAAGGCTGCTTACTTCTCTTTTAACGTTAATTTGCGCTCTTCTAACATACAACCCTCTATTACCAGAAAGTTTTTTTATAAGACTCCATTTGTAGCTTTCATGGAAAAACTGGAAATGCTTATATTGAAACAAAATTTATGGGTGGGCTGTACAGAACTAAAACAACCCCTTTAATTTCAAAAATGCCTTAAGAATGATGCTGTTCAGAGAAAACACCTTTTATTTCTTTGGATTTTAAGCAAAAGCAAGTCCTGATGGCTTATTAGAGGTCTTTGATCTTTCTTTCATACGTATGAAAGAGAGAAGTAAGGTTAATTATTGCCAATTTAACCTTCTAAAGCTTAAGCATTGCATTTTGCATTTGTGACACTACTTTTCACTGTGGAGCCTGTCAGCCTGAACTATCTGCTATTTCCTATTCTATGGCTTCCTCAAAATTTGGCCAGATGTGTGCATAATAACAACAGATGTCTATAGTTCAATATTTTTCCAAAAGCTGATAATGATTTTTTCTCCTTACATAAAATGAGGGTAATATTGTGATTTGTATAAGGGACAGAACAGAATAGTATCAGAGCCTGAAACAGAACCTACCTAAAATGACACTTCACTTTTACACTTCCTGATCATCAGCTCGTGCTTTGTCTTGTAGTCACTAATCTACCAAGGCATTCAAGCCCAAGTGGTCTGAAATCCATTAGGTTGCTCTCTAGATGCTTGATTCTGATCACTGAAATTACTGGGGTAGGAACAGACCTGAAACTACTGAAACTGGGGACCCACCTTTTACTCACTCTCTAGGTATCTAAAATGTTTTTCTGGAAGAAGCACTTGTGATTCCTGTGTGAAAGCAGGGAGGTGTCTCTGAAGTCCTGCAGAGGGAGATGCCCTCTTCCTAATTAATTGCTTAAATTTTTCTAAATTTAGACAGAATCTTCCCTGAGAAACATTTAGTGGGTTTACCCTTCTCTTTTTATCATGTGAGGATCTCAAGCTCTTAGATTCCTCTTTAAGAATTTTCAGGGAAACAGAACTAAGTCCAGGGCTGCTATTCATAGCCAAAGTGCTTGACTGGGTCAAAGCCATAAAAGATAGTCAGTAGGTAGAAATAAGAACTTTCTGGAGATGTTTCTTAAATATAACTAAATCTTGGGAAAAATTCTTTGTGGAAGAAACAATCAAACCAAATAAAGGGGTTTGTACCCCTGCTCCATGCTTATCATACCTAATATTCATGCTATGCCTTACATGCTTGTATCATGTACATCAAATGATTTATCATGTTCATTTACATACGGGCTGTCTGCACCGCCTCACTGCACCTCTTCCCTTTGCTTTATCTCAGTACATGGCAGCTCCAACAGACCTTCAGAGAGGAGGCCAGGAATGATCACAGGAAAGCAGTGCCACTGTTACAGCCCACTCACTGGCCATCCAGCCATTGCCTGTGCTTGCTGCAGCCTTTCTAAGTGTGGCATAAATGCTGGATATCCTGTTATAAATATCACACCAGCAGCATTGGTGCAGTTACAAGCTTTCATCATGCGCATCTACTGGGGCTACTCTCTCCTGATGATAAGATGCTGATTTATAGAGGTGGAAGACCATTTTCAGAGCCTTTTATGGTAGACCAGCACTATCTCTGAAGCAATGCTTGCCTATCCTGGTCCCACTTGATGTCAGAAGTGCTGATCATCACTCTCCTAAAGCATTAGGGGGATATTGTTCCATGAGGCAAGTCAGTCTTGTGGTCAGGAGAGATGCTTTGGAATACCCAAATCCAGCCTCCTGCATTATCTGCTATCCTGATAAAAGCTAACATCCTGTTTCTGCTGTATCACATGGGTGTAGATAGTCCAGGTGTTGCTAATATTTACTCCCACTTCCTGCTACAGCACTTGCAATCTCCTTGAGAGTCATAATGTTTGTTAAGAACTTCAGATACAGCACCTTTAGGCAGAAAAATAAAGACCCTTTGGCATTTCCTGAAAAACTGGCTCACTGTTATCACCTAGTGTGTCATCAGACTTACCCTAATCAGCAGCACTCTGCACAGTCAATTGCAGAGCAGCTTGCTCTAGTTAATACTAGCTTTGGATGTAGTTCCATTAGTTTTTGACTTTCAGGGAAAAAAAATTCTGTCTGCCATTTATGTGTTCTGCAACAGCAGGTCTCTGACCTCATGACTCGGGAGAAGAAAACAGTTTTGTTTTGCCTGTCTTTGGTCCTGAGTTTTTATTGCAGTTTGCCTGTAGGTTCTTTCCCCCCGTGGGTCTTCATAGGACACAGTTTTGACTTGTTCCCTTATGAGTACCTTAAGATCTAAGCAAAATGGAGATTTTTGGTTCTTGGCTCACCAAGTGGATCACTCTAAGGGAAGCCTCATGGGCATTACCACATCTAGATAATGTGGAAGGTCGGGAATTTGGCTTTGAGGTTGTCCTCAAGGATAATGTAGATGCACCCTGTAGGAAGTAATAGCTAATTTACCTGTGATTGGGAGTCAGAAGTTGTGGTTTTATTCCTGGTTCTATTACATGGCTATGACTGGAGGCAAGTTACTTTTTCTCACTATGTTAGATCCTCAGTCATGTAAGTTTTAGCTAAAATTAAATCAAAGGAATAGTGTCAATTTATGCTCTATGGCCCTCCAGTTCCTCTCAATATGTTTTCCTATCCCTTTTAGAATAATGCAAAAATAATTATTTACAATACTCTACCCGAAATAATGCAAAACAATTCTGCATGAATTCCAAACCAAAATAATCTGGTTCTGAAACTTCAAAAGTTTTTGTATTGAACGTGTTCTTATAGATTAATAAGAATAACAAGCATCCCTAGGAGCATAGTGTGCTTCTCACTTTACTGTGCACTGAAGTTTCACAGCCCTTAGCCGTCCTCACACACATCCAAGAAGTGAAGAAAGAAACTTCTGTGGTGTCTTTGTTCTTTATTGTTTCATTAAATGAAAACATAAAGTTTCTTCCCTCTTCTACACAGAGTTTTTCACTTGTACTGAAATGAACCACTGTGATTTTCTGCCTGTTAGGGTGGGTGAAGTTCTGTACCAGGCTGCAAACTTTAATAATCTAGCACTCTTTCCAGAGATCCTGGTGGAGTTGTGTCAGTGAATTGACTTCCCCAAGGCTGTTGAAGCTTGATTAGAAGTATTGTTCATGTGGCTGGAACAGGAGATTTGATGATTTTATAATTTGTATTTCAGAAGCCAGTGGATATTTGTGAAGCACTGTATTCGCATCCTACTTTAAAGAAAAATAATGTACCTAGTAGCACACCCTTCTCTTCAAAGCACTTTAATATCCAACCTTTACTCGTAAAGCATGTTAAGGTTTCATCCATGTGATCTCATGTTTTTCATAAAAACAGTATAAGCCCCCCCAAACTCCAAGTCCAATTCTAACTGTTCTATAGAAGATGCAGTGAAATCAGAGTAAGTGGGAAGAAAGGGAATGGAGAAACAAATTTGAGATGTGCAATTCAGCGATCTGGAGTAGAGATCATAGCTGGCCACCTGCCTAGTTGGTATCAAAACACAGAGTTTCAGAAGTATTCCCATAAGGAAACTATAGCAAAACAATTTCCAAAAGATCATGAAGTTAGTTGCAACTAAAAAGCATGTTCTTATTTTAGACAAAATACTGTTTATAAATACATATGTCTGATCATAGAGACACTGCAATCACATGACCACACTTCTGTCTTCAAGCATTTGTTCAGTTTTGCCCTTTATTCTCACCTCGTAGTTCAGAATTTTCCCCATTTAAATGAAATGCTCTCAGTCTATTTCACAGATCTTATACTACTTCTCCCTTCCTCTTCCCTTTTTTCTGCCAGTCTTAAGAAGAATTGACCCTCTCTCCCAATCTTTATTTTCCCCACAAGTAATCAAGAACAAACTAACAAAAAGTTTACTGATTTCTTTTTTGTCAGTGTTTTATTTGAAATTGTTTTCAAAAACACTCTTTTATACCAGAGCTTTGACTCAGTACCTATTTGGTTAAAACATGGGCCTTTAGAAATGTAGTAGTCAAGATGTTCAAATAATACTTGTGAATTATGTTAGTACAGACCTTAACAATACAGTTCTGTTTTCCCTTGTTTGTCGTTACTTTGCCATCTGGGAGCTCACTTCAGTAGTTCAAATGAAAAATCCTGTACTGCCTATATCAAATCCTGTATCCCAAAGCACACATACTGCAAACAAAAATCCAAGTTTCTGTGCTGAGCAATTTAAGTTCCTTATGGAATGACTGCAGACTGTGGGCACTTACTCCCTCTGCAGTCAAGAGCCTAATCTTAGTCACTCAAAAACTTATAATCATATTCAAGAGTCAAAAGGGGGAGAGAGTTGAGATTTCTTAAATTCTATCAGTATAGCAAAGTGCTTATATGTCCATATCTTTAAGCAGGAGACAGTCAATAGGACATAAATAAATGCATATTTCTGAGTTGAGGCCTAGCCTGCATGTTGTTTTTGGATATTCAGACCTAAAGAACCTGTCCTCAGATGATGATATAGTAACTGACTTGTAGAGCAGCATTAGTGTAATTTTTGGCTGAGTTTCACCTCCCAGAAAAGAGTAGGTTTATTTGAAGAAATTAAAGACAAGAAGATATACAGATTGTCATCACTCTTAAATAGGCACCTTTGATAAATAGCACTATCATTAAGAAGACATCTGAACAGAATCAATGTCTCAGAAGAAATAGTAACTAGATCTAATCCCTAAGCAATTGTCTACAGTCCCAGTTGCAATACATCATTTTTTTTTCACATATTCTACTTTGAAAGAGTTGATAGAGTTGCTCTTTTTCTTTTTTTTTTCTCTCTTTCCTGGTTATAGATGATAAACTATACTTTTCCTGTATGAAGTATTCACAGCTTTATCCTACTGTCCTTAAGAAATCTTCCATATTAGCTAGGGCCATAAAAATACCAAAAGAATAAGGAAAAATATAAACAAAAGAGCAGAGGTTATAAAAGAGGTCAGGCTCAGCTGACACTTGCTGCCAGCTTTTTTCAAAGCAGATGTTCTTCTTCTGACATTCATCTGTTTTTAGTCTGGAGTTCTGTATCTGCTTTGACACACATTTCCTAGCTCATGATTTGCAAAGCTTCAGTATATTTTCCCTAGACACATTTTTGCACTCTTCCTCACCTTAAAGCTCTTTGTGCTCTTCTAAAAAGCAATGAGCTATGAAAAAAATAGTTGAAAACAATGGAAAAAACAAGAGACTATAAAGACTAAGTGAAGATGACTCAGGAAAAGCAATCGTAAGTTCTAATAATACCTTCGAAGTAATATTATAAGTGATGAGAGGGCAGCTTTTTTTAATTCCTTACTGAATGTCCACAGAAAAGTAATTTCTTAGAAGCCTGTTTATTCTGTGGAACATGCCCTTGCATGACAAAGTGTTTTATTTCTTGATTTCTTATTGAGTGACATACTTGCTCTCTCTCAAAACATTGAGCTATAGAAATGTAGATCCATTATTTATATGATATATCCCAGCTTCTGACTTAGTCTATGTACTGTGGTATAAAAAACATACTTTTATCAAGGAATGAGCTGAACTTCATAGAATGGCCAAAACCATCAGTAACATGATAATGCCCCTATTGTTCTGCAACTTAACATCGTGCTGGATGAAGCAATTCCTCCTTTTGTTTATTCTGGACCTTGTGACTTGTTTTATTTGATACCCACAAGTTCTCATACTGAAATAAACAGGGGACATTTGTTCCATACCAACATTTGGGGTTTTGTTTTAAGTTACTTTTTTTCACCTTGAAAATACTATTAGGAAACTACTATGTCATTTGGCACTTAGTAGTAATAACTAGCAATTGAAGGGCACCATGATCTATGAGATACTGGATTCCTGATATGTTCCACAACATCACAGCAGATGTCTAGACTAAGCACTCTGCCCCATTGGACTCCTTTTGTAGGCAGGAACTGTGTGAAGATGCAGTCCACAAGAAGCTACAGGATGGGAATAGATCTATAGGGTAATCCTGGGTTATATACTGAGGTCACCATCATTAGTAGCAAGTGTTTTCAGAATTTTAGGTGCTGCTGCTCTGTCAGTGTAACAGCTTCCAGTGGTCACAATACAGATCTTTTATTCTGTTCCTCCTGAACCTGCAGCATCTGGCCCTACCCTGCCCCTGCCTTTCTCCTGCAAGCCAGAAATGATATTACTTGCAGAGACTCCCTTCTCTAGTAGAAGAAGAAGCAGAGCCTTGAAACTCTCTGTTTTCACATCCTTTTCTTTGTCCTTTCAAACACCTGCTTATTCTCAGAGAAGATTGGAGTCTTCAGTAGAGAATCTGTATGTCCTAAAAGAGGAAGAAGATGACAAAATATGGTCCTGTGAGACAGAAGAGGTGAACACAGAGTAGATCTCAGGCCTCTGAGAACTGGTCTGCTTTGTAGCACCCACTGTCAGAAGTTATTTTCAATCGTAGAGTCGATCATGAAATACCAGGTTAGAAGGGACCTCAAGGATTATCTGGTCCAACCTTTACTGGCAAAAGCACAGCCTAACCAAGATGGCCCAGAGCCCTGTCCAGCCAAATCATAAATTGTCCAGTGTTGGGTAATCCACCACTTCCCTGGAGATATTATTCCAGTGACTCATTTTTCTCATTGTGAAAAATGTTCCTCTTGTGTCCAATTGGAATCTCCCCGGGATTAACTTGTACCCATTACCTCTTATCTTTTTCATGTGATTCCTTGTAAAAAAGCAGTCTCCATTTTCTTTGTAGCTACCCTTTAAATACTGGAACATGATGATAAGGTCTCCCCTAAGCCTTCTTTTCTCAAGGCTGAACAAGCCCAGTTCTCTCAGTCTTTCCTCATGGCAGGTTTCCCAGTCCTTTGATCATCTTTGTGGCCCTTCTCCAACCTATTCACATCTCTTTTAGTGTAGTAGGAACCAAAACTGAACACAGTGTTTTAGAAGAAGACATCCTGTATCCTCCATGGTACAAAAGTGACTGTTCTGCAATGGCACTGACTTTTTCTGCAAAAGATTGTAGCAAGACTAAAACACTTATGACTTGAAGATATTTACTTGGTACTGGTATGAGTGAAATGTTCACAAAGTATCACTCATCACTACTACAGGAAAAACATGTATGAAAGGATTTCTGAGAATGGTTTGCTCTTATTTCCTACAGATCTTTGCAGTATTTGCTTCCTTAAAGTGAATAAAACTTGTTATTTCATCAGCTTCTGTATGTCTGTCCACAATATAGGATTTGTTCAGATAAGGAAAAATAAATCATTCACATCAGCTGTAAGTGCCTGCTCTGTACAGCTATGCTGTACTCACATTCTGGTAAACTGCAGCTGCACTGACTTCTCCAACCCTGGTTAGGTGCTGGGCTTCCTACAGAGGCATCTTTTGTGCCAAAAAAAAAATCATGCCAGTATTCAAATTTCCTTACAGAGTCTAATGGAAGAACCTGTTTGACGTTCCCTTTCACATGCTGGAAAGTGTTTGTAACATGTCAACAACTTAAATTCAATAAAGCACACAAGGCTATGCCCAATCTTACTTCACTCTATGACCCGAGCTACAGCCATTGCCCAAGAGCAGCACTTTCTTGCAGTGTCTCCTTCTGGAGGAGGCAGAAAGGCCACCAAAGTCAGGGGCTTTGGCTTCCCCTCTGGAGGATGCAGTGAGGGGCTGGTGGGAGAATACGCAGATTTGCCTGTGATTTGGCATTATATCGACACCAGGTGCTGATTTTAATAGCTGTGTCATCTTCTGAGCTTAACAGTGATCGGAAGCAGGTTTGCTGATAGTACGTTGTCAGGCTACGTGCAGGCTGCCATCACTTCTGTCATGCTGAATAGCAAGCACTTCTGTCAAGTGTTACCTGGAGATATTCTGGTTGGAGAAGGAACATCTGTGTTGCCAGACATTTGTGAGGCAATTATTCATGTGATTTATCAAACCTACATGAGCAGTGTTGATGAACAAGCATGTGACTGGGATAAGGGAAGAGCTAGAACAATCCATTTTATATGTGTGCTTTTTATTTCTCTTCCTATCTCTACTGGGTAAATATACATAAATAATTCAAAAATAAAGAATAAGTATTATTTCCTTTTATACCTCTTCATCAGCCACAGAAAAAAGAATGAACAAATACTACTAAGGAGGCAATGATGGGACATCTGATATCTCTGAGACTCATATATCTAAGGGACAAGGAGGGATCTTACTACCTCCCAATAAATGTAGAGGACAACTGTTCATTGTTCATTCAGAGAGCCCAGCCTGTTTCCTAGTGCCCTGCATCACAAAGCTATGTGCTGTACCTGGTGGAAGATCTAATTACTCAAAGACTAGGTGCTTGATGGTGTTAGAATTTTGGCTGGTTGCAAACAAGAGGCTTTTGTTCTGTAAGCCTCTCTGAATAGTGAAGTGTCCAGTACTGCTCATGCTATTTATGCTGCCAGGAAAAATCTTTAGCCAGCAGTGGGTTCAGGATATACTTGATGACAGGTGTGGCTTCAAGAACCCTCAGAACACCACCACTATCCGGATGTATCAAATGCTAGTCATTTGAGGCATTGTTGTGTGATTTCAAATACACTTATTTCCTAGACCCATTATCTTAATATGAGTGTGCAGACACAGGCCAAATCCCATTACACAGAGAGTTTAGCTTTGTGAAAACTGCCTTTTCCTCATGATGGCCCACACATTACTTTAAGAATGAAAGCCAATGGAAGATGCTAAATCACTGGAGAAGATCTCTAGCACAGAGAAAGTCAGTGGGCAGAGTGGCAGGTGAACACAGATGAAAATGTGTTGAAATGTGCATTAAGATGATAATCTGCAATTAAGAGGTTTGCTGTGGTATTTATGAAAATGTGCAGAGATTTACAGATTAGTGCTACATTTTCATGCAAGATTTACAGCAGAGCAACCTTGAAAAGTGTAGGATGTTGCACAATGCTACAGTGACTCAAAGAGAGAATTACAAATAGTGAGTGCTGTTATAAAGACCCTATCTTTTTTAACATAAAATGAAAGGTTTTGATGTTTTAAGAACCTCTTAGGATCCTTAGTGCTGTAAATATATTTGTGTATGTTATTGCTACTACGATTTACTGCAACTTTTTCACACTGTTAAAAGCTTGTCTTTTAGATGACTATGGAAAAGTGACATAATTGCCAGCAGTTTGGGCTGTACCAACATGCTGTGTAGATTAGCTCTGCACACCTGCTCTTCCTTCAGCTGTGCTGGTTCAGCCTGGCCAAAGCTCGGTGCTGCCTGGCTACGATCACACAAAGGTTTTGTGGCGTTTTTGACTCCTTTGCTGAAGAACAGCTCGCCTGCATATCTTGCTTAGCAGAAAGCTCTTCATCCTTCTGTCCCTAGTCACAGCCTGTGCAGGCTCCCTGGGGCCCTGCCTGCTTGGACTGATGATATCCCTGAGTTTCTGGTTAGTGAGCACTGGCTGCCTTTGGCTTGTCTGGTGGGACAGTGATCCACTCTGAGTCAAGGAGCAGATGCTGCCTGCCATCCTGTGGGAAAGGCAGTGTGCAGCCTATCCTGTGCTGCTTGGTTCCTTCTGCCTGACTCGTAGGGAGCAGGGTGTCACACCACTTCGAAATGGACCGAATCAGTGTAAATAATTGTACTACTTACTGGATCTTTAATCCTTTGAAAACATGTTAATGCTGTATGTGTCTTACCATTTTGATATTCACAGCTTTCACGTGCCTCTTCCTCAGCACATCCACTTTGAAAACAAATTCATGTTGGAAGACTGTATAGAAGGAGGAGAGTATAAGCTTTACATTTCGGGAACTGGTAATCTCTCTGGTTTAAAAGGCTTTGATTGCTACCTTTTAATTAAGGATGTGCCAACAGCAATTTTCATCCCTATTTCACAAGAAATATAGTTCTGTTCAAAGCTGTATTTTAGTGTCATGATATGGTTACCCCAACTACTTTTTAGAGCTAGCCTCTTTCTCTTCATGCTGAAACCATGCAGAAACTCACATTGAAATAGAAGGTACTGTGGATATGATTCACATTTGTCTGTCGTTATGTCCATTTCATCTTCATCTTTTGTGAATAGTATTTTATATTTCCAATAAGTGATTTAACTTAACCACTGCCTTCCACAGAAGCTCACAGTTAAACTCTAAATGTGATTTACTTCCCTTTAATTATAAAAATACACCAGGTTGGTTTGTAATTAAAGATAATGATAATGTTGTTTGATACCTTGTGGGAAGAAGTTTAAATATTTCATGACCAAGGAGTTCTAGAAAGGAGGGCAGCAAAAATAGCCGAAGGTTCTTTTTTCCCCTCTCTCTTCTGGAATGGAGAACAAAGACAACAACCCCCAGCAACTTTGGTACGTAAAAAAACTGCAGCAAGTTGGTAAAAGTTGAAGACTCGCTGGATGTAAGAGAAGGGAGGTAACACTGAAAATCACACAGATAAATTCACACAGATCTTGAGACCCACCTCCAAGAGGTCACCACACCATTCCTAGCTAACTGCTTATGTTCTCCCAATGGAGACTGCAGAATCAGATTGCACATCAGGGGCTTTTCTCCAGACCTACCTCTTAGAAGCATAGAATCATAGAATATCCTGAGTTGGAAGGGACCCACAAGAATCATTGAGTCCATCTCCTGGCCCTGCACAGGACAGCCCAAGAACTACACCATGTGCCTGGGAATATTGTACAAATACTTCTTGAACTCTGTCAGGCTGGTGCTGTGACCATTTCACTGGGGAGCCTGTTTCAGTGCCCAACCACCCTCTGGGTGAAGAACCTTCTCCTAATATTCAGCCTAAACCTCTCCTGACACAGTTTCTTCAACTTGATTTAAGCTGTGCAGAAAAAGGGGTTATCAAAATGCTAGACTTGGCACAAAAGAGGCAGAGACTTTGTTGTAGATTCCCCCGAAGGACTCTTCTTTCAAAGAAGTGGAACAGAGAATTGGAGCTCCTGGTTTTGCTAAGCCAGCACAGCAGTGTGCACTGGAAGTGCTTTGTCAGCACTCTTAAGCAGAATGGGGAACTGGTGAATGACATCTTTGCATCTCCATGATTAAAAACAATATCTACTATACACAAATGTGTATATGTGAAATAAATTGGAGTTTTGTCCAAGCCTGAACATCTCTTGAAAAGAGCGTTTTTTGTCTGGTATTCAGGCACAAAGAAATTTTCCTGCATCTGTGTTAACTGTGTCTTTATAAAAGAGAAGAAACAATGACAGTGAGGGCCACTCTTTCACAACTAATGATCACTATTTGAAAATTCAATATATACTCCTACCATATAAATAAAAAATGTACCTTGGACATTCCTGTTGTTTCAAACTATGAATGCTCAGCAATATACTTACTTGATGTACCTCTGGAAGTTTTAAATTCCAGCCCATAAAACACTTCTTGGGGGATGAGTTTCCTTCCCCACCTAGTTAGAGGAGGATAAATCTGAACTGGTGTTTTTTAGTTTGCTGCTATTTCATCTCTTTCATGTTTCATATGTGTATATATTAGTAATAATCTCTTGTGGGAGCTAATCCATCTTGAAGGAGCTCTTTTTACATGTGAAGTATGCTGATATATGTGGGAGACAACACAAGAATGAAAGGAAAGAAGGTCCTTAACTCAACTATAAAGAATGGAAGTAAATCAGTCTGTTCTGGCTGTGTGGGTTAAATGTCACTTGCTGAACCTGTGGGGTAAACGGAAGACTGGATAACTTTCATTGAGTTTGGAAGGCTTGATAATTTATTTTGTAAAAATTTTGTAAAATATGGTTTGTGAAACATTGAGAATCTTTAAAAATTAAAAGTTCTATTTAATGCTTGTGGTGTGTCCTCCAAATAATTACAAATATCGTGGTAGCTGGTACTGGTAATTGTTACAAATACTTGGTAACTGTTAATCACATTTAATGGTGCTGCTGGCTATAGTTCACATAACAGTGGCAGCTGTGATATCTGCAGTGGGTTAAATCTATTTGAAGCCAGTAGCTTGGACTTTTCAGCTTGCTATATTAAGAGCTGAAACAGAATAATTTTCCCTGTGCATGCTGCTAGATTACAGCATTACTACATACTTTGACTTAGATTATTTTGTTCTGTTGAAGTTTGCATTTAGAACAGGTACAAGCAGCTGCCACAGTTCAGCTGAGACACAGCAACTTCTCTCCATTCTCAGCCCCTAGTGCAATGAGATCCTTCTTTCAAGGTAAGCATAAGAGAATAATAAACTTCTGTGAGTTAGCTGTCTGAAAGAATCAGAAGCATCTTACAGATGTTTGTCAATGGGAAGAACACTGGGGATGTATAGGCGGATGTATGTTTTGATGACCACTACAGCAGAAATACTTCTACAATAGAAGAAACTCTAAAATAAGTAGCAGAAAGTCAGAACAGAATAAAGACTGCTGTGGTACTGCACTGCAGACAAAGATGTGGTAAAAAAGCTTTCGGGTTAAGGGCTAACAGGTGCAGAATTTGCAGCTCTACTTCCCATTGCTTGAATTATGCTGTGCCAGGGAACCCAGACATTGCCCATTTTTTGTATTAAGGAACTACCCAGTTCTACTTAATAAATTCTTTAGCCCCCAAAAATGGACAACTGTCAAAATTAGTTAGCAGGTATAGCAATGTGTAAGAATTTTATGTTGATACTAACATGAAGTGTATTCCTTTTTTGATATCTGGAAATTATTTTCAGTACAAGAGGGAGAAAGGGAACAAAGGAGTCTCCTTGCATGATAATGATTCTGGTAATTTTATGAATAGTATAGAAGGTGGAGACATTAGGAGTTATATAAAGAATAATTAATTTCAAAAAATAGTTCTTAAATTTGCCCCACTGTCCTTTTTGACCTTTTTACTTAAAAAAGAAATCTAATTTTTGAAAACTCCATTACTTGCAAAAATAAATTCAAGTTTTGACAAGTCTGGACTTGTTTGATTTTGCTGGAGGACTTACTTTTCCCACATTTCCTACAAATCACACTGTGAAGTCTCCCACTGTCCTGACAGTGATAGGACTGCTGAGTTTTCTTCAAAGAGTTCCTTTCTCTGACTTCTCACTATTCAGGGAGTGTAAACGGGTGATAACTAGAGCAAGCCCTCACCCAAATTTTTAGTTATGTGACACTTCCTTTCTCATTGAACTGCTCTTCATATGCCCTGATGTTATACAAAGTCTTACCAAGGTGGCACAGCCCAAAGCCTCAAAAGGTGCTTCAAAAGAAAACATGAATTCATGTAACAGATCATGGTGGAAAAAATCCCAGAACATAAAACTCCTCACAAAAATTCCTGAAAACCACAAGTTGACTTGTGCTTGACATCCTAACAGTTTCATAATCCGTAGATAAAGCAGTCGGTTCTGTCTAAGGTAGAATCTCTACATATTTTCATTAAATGCAGGGATTATGTCTGGGGCTTCTTTTGTAAAAATGTGCTTGCTCAAACAAAAGATACAGTATTCTGTAAATTCTGACTTAATTGTGATCCCTCAGTTTAATTTAGTCTTTCCTTTTTTTTTGCCCCAGAAAATGCATTAAAATGTATTAAAAATGCATTAAATTTTTACTTGGATTAAAAGCTTCTCTTCATAAGTGAGAGACATAGACTGAAAACAAAACAAAATGAATATGCTTCTGTTTATGACAGGTGACAAAATGTTATCACTGAACAAGCAACACAGATGCTGGAAAATAAAATACATAAGTGTTTTAAATTTAATTGCTTAGGACATTTGAAAGTATTTAAATTACAAAAAGTGGAAAACAAAGGGAATTTTTGTTTTTAATTTTTTTGGTTGCCACATGTACTGGTTGAAGTAAATAGAACTTTACTAGAAAGAAAATTTTTATTTATCTGCTTTAAATTGAAGACTTCCTAGTGTAAATTTTAACTTCAAAGAATTACATGTGCAGTGTGCTGAAGCACGTTTTCACATGCTTCCCAGTAAGTAGCTGCTCCTCTCAGTAGGAGGGCAAGATAGAAGATACCGTGAGCAGAATTAGAGGGCTCTTCAATTAGTATGAAAAATCAGCCCTGTTCCCATATTTTAAGTCTTGTACTTCCTGATGGATTTCAAAGTCTGTTTTGTTCTGCCCACCCATAGAGTAACTTGAGCTGTTACTAGTTAGAATTTCTGCATATTACAGTTGGTTAGTGTGATTTATGTTCTCTAAGTGCTGCTGTCTGCTAGCTGTCATTTGTCTGGCAGGAATCTGTAGCCACCTGCCATGGCATAAAAACAGCGTTCTACAGTTTTATGCTGTGCAGCCTTATCTAAACTGAAGATGTGTCATGGTTCTATGCTTTATCATTGTATTTCAATTTAGTACTCCAAGTCTCGTGCCAAAATGATTTCCTGAAACTTGTGTCTATCTTGATGCAGACAATTGTAGCTCTCCCTTTTACATGTAGCCTCCCTCTTTTGCATATATAATTTTGTAGGAGGTGGAAGTGTGTATAATCTGATGTAGTTGTTCCATGCATACACCCACCTTTTAGGAATATTTTATATGTACACAGAGATGCCCTAAGCTCAGAAGTCTTAAACAGGTTTTTCCGGGTTATCAGAATGCCCCGGGATTCTCCTTCCCATGGTAAAATTTATGTGATATACTCTTGGTTAGGAAATGCGTGTGAAAATCTCCTGAAAAGGTCTCTTAAGGGAAATAATACGTTGTCATTCTCAAGCTGACTCCCTCTCAAGCTGGGCAGATATCCCTTATCCTCCTTGGTTCATTGGGAATTATGTCAGTCCCTACTGTTTGTGTTTATTCCAGGGTCCAACCGAGCACTTACCCTAAGGTAACTGCAGAAAAGTATGGCTAACTCAAGGGTGAGAAGGAGTTTGAATGAACAGCATGGTGAAGAACAAATTATCCTGGACTGAGCACTCTGCTGTCATCCTATGTTGCTATCGGGGTCCAAAGAAGCTACCTGTAAGCAAGATGGGTTATCTCCATTTCACGTGTCAGTCTGCAGTCTGGTGGTGCACCGTCCTCTGTGACATAAGGACATCCCAGCTCTGTGCAAAGGAGAATGACCTGCAGCTCTGCCACACCTATTTTGGGGAATGCTTCTTGGCCTATGGAGGAAGCCCTGTGTGGTTCTTAGTCCTGACTCTTGCAGTGCAAACCCTGCCTTCTGCCACGTATGACATGTTCTAGGGGTGCCTGAGAGAGGGGTTAGTGGCAGACATGCCCTCAAATGTCTCTTTTCCCAGAGCAAGCAGTGAGTGATTTGGAGGTGGAGTGACAAGAGCCACATGTGAGGAGCTCCCTGAAGGCACTGAGGTGGGCCAATAGTTTAAGCATCGTAGAAGATCATATTCATTTAATGAGATCTTGCCTAGTTTGGTATTCATAGTGGTTTCTTTTCTCTTGCCCTTTCCCACCCTACCAAGGAGTAGTGATTAAGAACTACTTTTTGGTTGATTGCTTTTTAATCCTACTGCTTTAAGTGGTAAAACTGGATAAGATATACAAAATGCATTATACCGCTTGCACTTTATGACTACTCAACTCTCCGGAGTTGCACTAAGGCCAAAAGGATCAGGACCAAAAATTACTCTGGCCTTTGAAACCAGCTTTGTTTAAACACTTCCATATATCTCATAGCCTGGGGTGAGGAAGCTTGTAGCCTTTCAGCTGTGACTTGCAAGTGATTCAGATGCAGTTCTCATGATAAGACCGTAGCACAAGGCTGCCAGCAGGGCTGCAGCTTCTGGCTGCAGGAGGAGGAGAGCAAGCAGGAGGTGGGGAGACCCAACATCAGCAGGAAATGTAACACCAAGCTCTGTGCTCTGCGCTTCCCCAAATTACAGCAGGATAGATGAATTCCCATTGTGCTACTATCACCCTCATCCTCTGAAATATCCCTGGAGTTTCCTGTATCTTGCAGATCTCAGGGTATATAGTATGTGCCATATGGCCTTTGATCCTGTGAGGGTTTTAAATGCTTAGAGGAGAAGGATGGGTACCCTGATGGCAAGTCCTTAAAATACTTTTAGATAAAGAAATTAAAAGCTATCTCCTTATGTCTTCTTTAAATGCACTACCAACACTTCTTCCTTTTGATCATATTTTAATAACACCACCTTTCACTTTTTTTCCCTGCTCTAAGTCATCCCCTGTGTAAATTATTTTCATTTGGTTCAATGGTTGACTGAAACATCAACTTTGATCAAAGGAAAATATTCTTGAGACATTCTGTGCGCAATTTCCTTATAAGTAAAATTTGTGACTTTGGGATGGTAAAATGTCACAATTGCCAGTGTAGACACTGGCAAATGCACATGTGCACATACAGACATGTGCATGCTTGCAGACACCACGTGGCAAAATTTTGCTATCATTTATTTCACTGCATACTTGTCACATTGTTATGTTTATATATGTTCCTGACAATTTCAGGAAGAAAAACTTGTGTCTGTTTTTGAAGCTTGTTTTTTTTTTTAGTGTATTTTAACTGCAGAAAAGGCTTAGACAAACTGCAAGCAAGGGTCCAGAAATTAATGCTATGATAGGTGAGCATACTGGTTGTGGAATGCAACCAGTTACACAAAAGACAGCTAAACTATTTCCAAAATAATAGAAGTGTTGAAAAATAAAATAATTATTGTAGAACAAGAGCACACTATTGATATAAAAATAGCAAAGAGAGACAGTTTGTTCTTACTGTCATGAAAACAGCAAGTAAAATTTCCAATTAATACAAGAGTAATTATAACAATAATGTCTTGAATTGGTGAACCTTTCCAGGTGAGGATTCTCAAATAGTTTTAAAAAGGAACAGGTCAGAATTATTATCATAAGAACAACAAAGGAGGACAAAATCACCTCATATCAGAAATATCCATTTGAAATCTTTTGGCAGATATTAAAAACAAGACCAGATGTGTAGATGTAGAGGAATTGCTATATCCTCGCTGAGGCAGTAATTTATGGAGAGGATTTCTTGTGGAATTTACCCCTTACTGCAGAATTGTTGTCTCCATTTTGAGGGTGTGCCCACACTTGTGAAGCTACTGGAATTTATTGAAGTAATTATTCCAGAATAAGTTGGTAAATTTCCAGAGAAACTCCCAGCCCTAGTTTTAAAATGTTTCTGGCCCCGAAGTTTGAGAAAGTATGTGAGTTTATTTGTATGGTTGTATGGAAATAGAATTGCCTTCCTGAGGTCACAGAGAAAGCCAGAAATAATAGAGTTGAGAGATGGGATCTGCCCTGTACCAGGCTTGTTTAAACTTAAAAAGTCAAGTCCACAGCGTAGTAAAAATGAAATATAGACTGAAAGATGAAATGAAAACAACTCACTATCAGATAGCACAGAAGCAGGATTATAGAATGGATGCTTCATCATCAAACTAAAACTTGAAAGGGCTTGAAAATTTGAAAATTTTGACAGCTCCTTGAAGTTCTCGATTTCTGGCAATTTTCACTCATGTACTGCAAAATTTGCGATATTTCCTGAAAAAAAAAAATACCCAGCTTTCTGCAGAGCGCACTAAGACTCCGAAAGAAGCTGCACATCATGCTTGAGGCCTTGCTGGGAAAATTGTCTTACTGGATAAAACTATACACACTTTCAAACCCAAACTGCTACAGCTCTGTATAACCTCATGTCCTACAAACACTCACATGTGGATATCTCTCAGTAAAGGTAACGCAGTCCTACAGGGGCAATCAGGTATGAGGAGAAACATTGCTCAATTCAACAGAGTGCATCAGGATGTAGAATTTATGTTATATTGGCATCACAGAGCTCCAGAAATATTAATAAATTCTCTTCCACCTCAGTGAAGTAAACAGTTTGATTTTAAACATGTGCACATATGGGAGAAGTTATATGAAAAATGTTCAGTGTATTAAGGTGAGCAGTAGAGATTTACAAGCAGAATCAATTCTGATCTGTGAGTTGGGGAGTCTGCACTCTCTAAGAAGAGTATCCGTATTCTCTATTTCCCAAGCTCTGCTGTTCTATTTTGGGTTTTGTTTTGGTTTATTTATTTATTTTTTATAACTAAAAACTTTTGATCATCACGAAAACTAGCTATTTTGTACAACACTGAATTACTTTTTCCACTCATTTTATATTTTTTTAAAACCTGTGAATGAAGCATTCTAGTCCTAGTTTTAAGGGACTGGCTCATAGACATTGAAGATGGGAGAGTTTTTTTGCTGATTTCAGTAGACTTTGAGGATCTGTGATAAGTTTGTCTAAACTTGTTCCTCTCTAAAATGTTTACAATTCATGGAAGTAGCAGAAAGTTACTGCTGGGGATATTTATGTTCTTGTTTCTAAATTTAATATTGCTTTGATGTACGGATATGAAATAATAAAATATAAAATATTCTACAGAGGACATTATGAGAGATATTTTTCAGTTCAGAAACCCATTATATACTATTTAAAGACAATTTTGATATATTTCAAATGTCAAAGTTTCTAGAAGTTCCAAGGAGCTGTAGACAATTGTGATTTATTTTCCACCCATTATTATCTTAGTAGATGAAGATATATGGTGATTAAACATCTGTAATGTACTCAGAATATGTAAAGCTCACTTCAAGTTCTTTTGGGGGAAGGAAGAACGTTTAAAATCAAAAAATTCTCTTTAAATACTGAAACATACGTACATATTTTAATATGCCTGTCAAGATGATCTATGTGAAAGATAATGTAAAAATGTTTCTTAGTGCTCTTATATGAAACTTTGTTCTGATATTGAGATGCTTGGGGGAGAAGTAAATTATGAAAAGGACAGATTGTAAATGCAGGATCATCTGTGTCTCAATACCTAGGTGTACCATTACCTGCCATTAGTAAGATTAGTAGGCTTGATGCTACTAGCAAAGTGTTACTAGCAGTTCATAAACGGTGTCCTGATAGATGTTGGTTGTGTTGTTTGTCTCCCTGTCCCAGTCTCCTATGCAGGAAGTCTTCAAGACAATTGTCATCTGAACACGATGCTTTGTTGAAAAATAAAATTTCTTTCTTCAGATGTGCGAACAGTGGAATATAGACTAAAAATTCAAGTGGAAAACTTGTCTGTGGCTTTAGATGGTCACGGAACTTAGAGAAAAAATATAGTCCCAGGGTGTCATGTCTACATGTCAAGAAGGTGAAGGGCTGCAGTAATGACCAGAGTTCTCAAAAACTTGCCTCAGGGTGAGACTCAACAAATGCGCAAGTACCTATATCAAAACCAGAAACTCACCATGAAAAGGCTTTTTGAACTCTAAAACAAACTAGGCTTTAATAGCATCCAGTTGGTGCAAGATGAAGCAGATAAATGTAAACTACAAATAAAGCACACATTTTAATAGAGATGTTAATTAAACTCTGGAACAGTTTATCATGGGTTGTGGTAGATTTACCATCACTGGAATCATTTAAATCAAGTTCATATGTGTTTCTAGAGGTCTCCTCCAGTTGAGAGGGAAGTTAATTCAAGGCAGTCCTGTGGGGAGTATTATTCAGAGAGTTAGGTTAGATGATCTCAGTTGTTTCTGGCCTGGTTAAATATTAATCTAACAAAACCCACTTTGTCTATGTAAAATGAGGAGAATTAGCTGTAATCTGAAACAAACAGAGCATCACAAACTATTTCAGAAAAAAGGTAGCCTCAGAGATGGAGCATGAGCTGGGCAGGTGGATGGGGATCTTGGAAGACAAACAGTTAAAGATGTAAAAAGAGACAGGGTAGTAAAAACAGTCAAACAAATAGCATGAAAATGGAAAACAGTAAAAAGCATTTATCTTCCGAAAAAAAAACCAAACCAAAACCAAACAAAACCCAAACCACCCAACATATTTTCCTACATGCTTATATGAAATGAGTGGAAGGAAGAGGATAAGTGGACATAGAAGACACAGAAAGATAGCATGGTCAGAGATTATTTATGATATGTGGCAATGGGGAAAAAAATCAGCATATTAATCTGAGTCACAGTTCCTGTCTGAGTAAAGTGAAAATCAGTTGCACTAGTGTTGAAACACATAAAGTACTAAATGATACAAATTGGAGCAGCAGTGATCTTTTGCTCTGCACAAGTCACTGATGTGTATAAACTGTTGCAAATGGTTTTTACAGAGGACTAACAGATAACAGTAATACGCTTTAAAAAGCTGCTAAAATTCCTGTACGGTTCCTTAGATGATCAGCAAATGTTTCTTAGTTCATATGTACTTGGCTAGATTGTAAGGTTATGCAACCCTTGAATTATCTTGTGTGCCATCCATTTAATGATGTGTTTTCCTGGGGATGTATTTTAATACATTTTCTTCTTTATTGGGTGTAAATTGTAATGACCTTATTCTAATTTGGCATGTTGCTTCCCAGAGATTGCCATCAAGGTAACAGTATTCAGCTAACAAGGATATACAGTGGCTAGCACAGTAATGAAATCAGGCCTAATATGGTTTTAGAGTGTGTTTAACCAAATAGACTGCCAAAAACACCCAAAAACAGTGCTCCAAAGTAGTGCAAAGGATCAAATTTCTTATACAATTGGCTAATTCCTTGTTCTGTAAAACAGCTGTGTAGGATCCTGGGCTGTATTTGATGCTCACGGAGGAGTGGGATTAGCCCATCCCATTGGCACCAGGACTGGAACTCATGGCTGCCATCCATGTTTCCATCTGACCCCACTTCTTTTGAGGGGGGTGAATTCATTTGGGGAAATAACTTTCAGCTAGTATCTCGGGACCTACCAGAGGTGTCCCAAGGTAAAATGTGGATTGGGGGATCCTATACTTGGAGTTTAGAAAGGGTGTCCTACTCCAACCCAAGCTTCTGTGGAAGAAGGTCACAGCGGCACAGCTGTGGAGCTTGGAAATCCTTTCTCTAAGATAATTGTTGGGTCTTAAAATTAATTTATGGGAAAGTTTTAAACGTAGAACCACTTAGAAAATCTTCAAAGTTGAATTTTAATCCAGGCTGTGGATCAAAGGCATTTCTGCTTTGCAAAGAAGAGCAAAGTATGTCTCAGCATGACAGGCAGCCCTGCAGGTTGCACCCCACTGCAGCAGGAAGCATAGCCCCAGGAGATGACCAGGATGCCTCTTAACTAAGGGTGGGTAGCTTTTCTATTTTTGCCCTCAGAGTCCCATACAGCAGCAGTGACTGCAGCTCTGAGAGTGGCCTGTGACTCCTGAAGCTGTGGCACGTGCAGGGAGGTGGCATCTGGGGAGGCTTGTGGCTGCTTGTCACTGCCACTTTCTCCTTCATGCCCCAGCCCTGCTCTGCCTCGAGGCACCTGCAGTTTCCTTCTAAAGAAATCAGATGGGAGCATGAGTGAGGTACACCCAAATCAGGTCAATTCCTTCGGTCTTTACTTCGGCCTTTGTGTGTCAGCAGGCTGCACGTGGTGCTCAAAAAATGTCTGGGGACCTCCACAGCAGGAAGAAGAGTGTGCCCATTGGAGCAGGGGTCCCATGGAGCACCCCCCCTTGTGGTTTTGCTCTAACTTTGTAGAATTAGACTTACTCACATGTGATACTGGGGGTTAATCTGGCCATCAAGAAGCCTGGGACAAAGGGACTGGAAAAGTGGCTGATACCCGTTTTCTACACCCGTATCTCCTCTCCACCGAATGTGCCAGTTGTACAGACAAGTTTTACACACCTACAGATACACATCATCTCAAGATTGCACTTCAGGGAATGTCACAGACACAACCCACAAAACCTTGGGGGTTTTTTTGTTTGTTTGTGGTTTTTCTGTATTTATTTATCATAGTACCCAGTTGTGCCTGCAGGTAGTACCTCAGCAATTTATTTTCTCACAAAGATTGCATTTTTGGACACAGGAGTGCCGGTGACTCAGTGGTCAAAACTTCTCTCAGTTATTCTTCTGGGACAGCAGCGTAACTAGTAGCAAAACACATGCAAAATGAGAGCACAGAGCTTTCTTCAGCTGAAGAGTGCAGAACGCACTCATCCCAAAAGCTGAACTTGGGAGGTAAGTAGGGAATGTGCACAAAACATGTTGATTCTTTTAAAAATCAACTTTTAAAGTTGGCATCCAAAGTGTTAAATATCATGCAGCTAATTATTTCACTCCTGCAGCTGTTTCTGTTAAAGCTTGTCAGGGGAAAAGAAAATGTTAATTTAAAAACCTGTTTTCTTCATCCTTTGCTCTTTTGCTTGTTTTCATGGCATAATGAAGATATCATTTAAAGTCTGAGGTTTTAAAATTAAGTAATTTTTAAAATCATAAACAAAAAAGTCAGGCACTTTAAAACATGTGAAAACAGATGTCATTTTTATTTGCATCTCACTTAGTTTGATGTTTTTCCTCAGATGGGCCTGGGAAAAATGTTTAAAGAACTTTTCTGAATTCTGGCAGCAAACAAGGAATAAAGAGGTTGTGTGGTGGTGGGTGCAGGGGAAAGGAGGGCTGAAAGAAACAAAGAAAACTGAAAATTTGAAAGAGGGAAACCTCATTTCAATGTGAACTTTGATTCAGCAGATGCTGGCAGAGATGCCAAATTTCTCCTAATTCAGGGCTGCAGGACCGAGTCTTTTATAGATGCATTGCTAAGCTCTTAAGGAGGATTATATTTTCCTACCTGGACTGCAGAGATGAAGTTAACACTCATTATATTTTTCATTACACCCTGTATTTTTCTCATTACACGTCACAGATTCTTTATTAATTACGTATTTTCTTTTAAGATTTTATACATGGTGACAGGACCTACATCTGCATTAATTCACCAAGACATACCAAACTTACCTCCTTCAGTCACTCACATTATATAAATCTATTAATTGAATATGTAATTTGGGGCAGTTTCCCAAAAGCACAATGAAAATATGTGAGCGCTGTAAAAATCATAAATTGATTTCCCTTCAGAAATTAAGCAATGTACTTTTTCTGGGAGAAATCTGCGTCAAGGCCACTGTAGTTGATTCTTCCCTGGCCTGAGTTTTCTATAGTTTTCAAAGAATTTGTCCTACAATATTATTTCTAATATATTAATAATAGCTATGAAATGATCAAGAAATCTGTGCATGTGTTTTTTTCCTGTCAATGGTCAGCCTAATTTTGGTTGAAGTAATTTATGCATGACATTCTAGCACCTTCCAGCAAATGAACTTCTTTCCAGATGTCAAAGAAGGCTATTTTGCCGCACTATTTTATGTGGCCTTAAAATGATCAAGATATTTATCTTTATTAAAATGTGTTAATACCATTCTGGGAAAATATTCAGCTCCCTTTCACCACCTTGTTAACAAGTTATAAATGGTTTTGAGTGATAGCAGAATATGACAGGTCGGAGAGTGTCATATAACAGAGAAATATCCATGTATCCAAGATGGAGATTTAGCTCTCAGGAATTTTTTCCTGCTGTTTTTGTTACAGGTCAAAATGGTGAAAAAAGCGGCAAAGGGCTAAAATTAGTCTTCATAGTGTTTGCACTTGGTCCTGTTTATTTTCTGTGTCCTAAACCCTGTGAGATGCTTTGTAGTAAGAATGCAACATCTCATGTTAGAGTGGCACCTGGGTCCTCAAATGCACAAACAGCAGTTTTATTTTTGTATCCTTTCATCCCACTCCTGACTGGCACCTGGTGGTGTAGCCATAAAGTGAGTAATTTAGGAAAAAAGAAAAACATGGAGAAAACAAACAAGCAAACAAAAGTTTGGTGTATTTTCTAGGTTTGGTCGCATTGCTTTCTTATGAGGCATGCATCGCCTCCACTTCCAATCAGTATTAAGGCAAAATTTTAAGGTCTGTAACATGTAAATCATGCGAAGGTATCTGAGCTAGCTTTTTGTAGACATTATGTTCAGTTTATAATTCATGATCTTCCTGCCCTAAAAGCAGGAGAGACATCCATCCTTCACTTTACCTCTGCTGACCTGTGAGATCGAAATTACATCTGCTTGTGCCAGCATCGGCCAAGTGAGCCCTGGAGGGATTCACCTGACTGCCCCAACTGCCTTCACAATTTCTGGATGAGTGGAGCAGCTGTATTTGGTGAAAGCTCCTTAATATCCCTCCACTGCATAAAGACTGATGAAGGGGCTAAGCCTCTTGCTTTCCAGCCACCCCATTTCTGCCCCCGTCATAGCCAGCCCTGACATTGTAGAGGATCTCATGAGCGATGTTCTCTGGTGAGGGCAAGCCTAAGCAGGCTTAATTTAGGTAGATGATCCAAAAACTGCAAGTAGTTTCTCAAGGTGTCCTGCTCTGCTTCACTCGTGGTAGATGAAACAGTGAGTCTGGCTGAATACAACCAATTCATCTTTTTATCCTTTTCCTTGAAAGACAGGATAATCTAACCCAAAATTCTTACGCAATTCAAACAACTATTTCTTAATCAAAGGCATCCATAAATGTTTTTGGTTGGAGCTGGCTGCGAGCAGATCTTGCAGCAGGGTGCTGCACCCTCAGGCCCCTGGGAAGATACTGGGACCTACCCTTCTCTCCCCATTTTCTACTGGTTCGTGTATTTGGCTACACAATCAGTGTGCTCTCCTGTAAATATCCCATTTGTAGATGCTTCAGACTCCACCAGGTAGTGTGGATACTTCAATATCTAATTTTGGTCATGAATCTGATTTTTGCCCCATAACCTAGATGTCGACCTGGCCCCACTCCACAGTGGTGCTCCAAGCAACTCATCTGTGGTGTTTGACATTGCTGGGCATTAAAATGGCAGAAGTGCTGAAGATCCTAAATATTATCCTGTAAATCCTGTATTATAAACAGTCCTGCATAGCTGAGTTAGTGTTCTTGACAATATGTTTCAGTGAAGTCAATTATTAATATTGGTTTGTGCTACATTGGACAAAAGTTCTCACAACTGTGGGCTCCTTTTACATCAAGCACAGGGGCTGTCTATTAATCATAGTAATAAAACCATAAACTGGGAAGTCTAACACTGTCATTAGAGATATATTTTTTGATTTTATATTTCATTTTTCACAGTAACTGCATCTACAAATTTTAAAGCCTGAGGGCTGCATCACAATATAAAATATCTAGTTTCATATATCAGATAAGTGCTTAGGAAAGATTAAAATCAATTATGCTATTGTAAAGTTTTAAAGTTCAGAGGGATTGAGATCTGTAAAAAAATGTTCAGATATAATCTCAAGGCAAAGAATTAGGCACTTACGGCTTCATTTGAAAATCTGCTCCATAATCAAAAGCTATTTCATTCCATCAGTCTTAGCTTGGGACCCAGTACTGTAGTGTATTAACAGGGGATTTGACAAACCTCCTTCATGCTGAATTGCAGGAACCTCATAACTGAACTGGCATTGCAGGAAAGGCACTTTTTACTTCCATTTAGTTAGCTTAATCCATGAAGAGATTGAAATATTAGATCATAAAAGCTCCTGATGACTGGGTTCTTTTTTTTTTTTGTTTTGTTTTGTTTCTGGTTTTTTTTGTAGGCTTCTTCTCCTGTGAGCGCTGTTACTGAAGTCTAAGGAACAAGGCTGTGGGGATCCCTGGCTTCACAGCAACAACCCCCCTCCCCTCCCAAAGTCAGTGCTGGAGGCTGTAGCACTGTGAAACAACTTAAGCAGTGGAGCTGAGACCTTTTTTCCTAAGAGTTTGAGCTACTTTGAATAGAAAATCCTGCAGCCCCTTTTTCTGCAATCTTTTCATCTAGGACAAGATGATATATACAGCCATCTGTGCCAGAGCTGAATTTCATCCATAAAGACTAGAGAAAGAAATAATGGTTTGCAGGTTTATATCCATATTCATCATGAGAGAATTTGGTTTAATGAAAAAGAAAAAATCTAAGGCTTTATCTTAGAGCTAAGAATTAAGTTAAATTCATTGGAAAAATAGTTCTGAGGGACTGGGAAGGAATGTATATGCATATATATGGAGAGCAGAAAAATACAGACATTTGTGCTGTGTCTGTGTGGGCAGGCGTGGGCACTTGCATTTTGAACCTGCCAGACAAGGGCCAGCTCAGGACTGACATCCATGCAAACATGCTAGTGTAGTGTGAGATACTTAATAGTTCTCAGAAAAATTTATTCCCTTAAATTCAGGACTCTGTTAATACAGATGCCTTGAAGGTCTGCCAGGCTCGGGAGATGGGTTTGGCAGATGCGCAACCATTGGTAGCAAAGTACAGAGACATGCTCACAAGCCTCTGTGCAGCTACAGAAAGACTGGCAAACTTGCCTTTATTTTGATTTTTTACACAGCTACTTTTTATTTAAAATTTTATTCCAGTCCTTTTATTATTAAAACTGTATTGCTAGACCAGGATGCTCTCAGCCCTGTGGGTGCTGGGAAACGTGACACCAAGAGTGCCTCCAGCAGCTCGACAGCCGGGGTGCCTGCATGGTTTGAGGGAGCTCAGAGAGGTGCCTATGGCTGAGCAGAGCATGTGCAGCAGAGCCCAGCACCCTTTTATCTTTCCTTCCCCAGAACCAGCTGGAGTGAGGTCATAAGGGAAAGAGTTTTTCCTGGGAATAAAGGCGAAACTTAGATGGTAAACTTGTCAGGGCATACTCATACGTTGTTCATTTTCTGTGAGTACACTTTGCAAATGAGTACACTTTGCTTCTTCTGCGTTTGCAAAGTAGCACTTGAGAGAGTTTATAATTAATAGCAGTAAATTATTCTACATTTTCTTATCAGATAATATGAGATCAAGTAGCTGTCAAGACATGTTGGGTAGATATATACAAAACCAATGATATCTAAACATCCACAACAAAAAGGAAAAATTTGGAAGGTCTTCAGTCAGCACCTAACAGCTGCAAATTGTGCTTAGGATGAAACAATGATCCCATCTAAGGGTGTCTCTCTGAGAACAGTCTTGCCGAGTTATTCTTGTCAGAAGTTGTATTTGGCTTCTCATCTTGATATGTTCACAAAAAAGGAATTGGAACAAGCACCTCAAAATGGGTAAGCCTAGATAACATTAGGGTGTAATGAATAAATAAATAAAGAAAAGTGTCCTTATATGCAGATGATTTGCAAAACCCAGACACTGGAGATGCTGCTGAAGTTGCTTTGGTATTGCTTACCTAAATGTCTTCACTCATATTTATATTCAAATTTTACACTAGATGATATGATGTGCAAGATAAAACTCCAATCTGAAATCAGCCAATGCCCTTAAGGCCCTGATACAAATGCTTCTATTTGTATAGTATTTGATTAACTATTATATTGCTCTTGTTTCACAGTTTAGATTTCTGTGATGAAAATGAGTGGCTGTACTGGCAAGTAACAGTACAGGAACTAGCAAGTCAAAAAAGGACTAATTTAAGTGCAAACACAGTGAAACAGAGGCTGTCCTGATTTCAGCTGAGATAGAGTTAATTTCTGATTCGTCTTTTTTATTTATTTGAGGCTATTTCTGTGCACAAACAGAATTAATGTTTTCTTCAGAAATGCAGCTGTTTAAGGAAATACATATTTAATTGCATAAAGATGGATTTACCTTAATTTTTTTTTTTTTAGGAGACAATTGTGTCATCTTTCATGACAATGACTTTTTACTTGAAAGTTGTAACCCTTTTTTGAAAAAATCATTAGAGTGATGTAGCAATTGTGATATTCTACTTCTTCACTGTTGTAAGAATGTAATTTATTATACTTCTGGGCAAAACCAATATTAATTTGGAAGTATTGATATATGTATTTACTTATTTTTGCCAAACTTACTGATTGAAGGCCCATTCATCAACCATGAATTAGGGACATCAGCATAATATGGATGCTGAATGTTAGCTGAAGGCAACAGCTCATATAGAAAAGGATGAGAAATTGTCACATACCTTTGTGCATGAATGTGAGTGTGTGCGTGCACGTGTGTATGTGGCAGCCTGGCACCCACACTTGCATCTTCTTTTATATGTGTATCATTGCTTCAGCTGCAATAAAGCCCTTCTGAATGTGAAGCCAAAGGAGTTTTGTTAGAAAATCTGCTCGTAAAAAAGACTTTATACTTTAGATAATCACAGAGTCCTCCTGGTTACAGAACTAAAACTCACTATTTTTTGTTCTTTTTCCTTCTGCCCCAGAAAGTACTGAGCTTTAAAAACAGTATTCATATATTAACTGGGAGGATACTACCCGTTCAAAGAAATCAGGGCTTCTGTATTCAAAAGTGTGCTGAGATGTGTTGTCTAAATGCATAAACATCAGTTAGCATTGTGGAATGGGTGGCAGGCCAAGTTACCAGTGACCCATTTTGTTTACTTCTAGTTGAAAGGGAATTTCTGCATTCTTGCATAAGTTATCATTTATTTAGTTTTTCACAGATGGATTCAGATGATGCTTTTCCTGCCTTCAGGATGAGATGAATCTAATCCAATGCTATAAATGAAAAACAGGTGTCCAGATGCACACTTTTCCTGGCAGCTTGCATTTCATTTATTTACCTAGAATAATTCCTAACAAAATTTGCTGCCAAAAGTTTAAACTACCTTCACTTATGGTGACTGTGGCCACGGATGCAATTGCTGCAGCAACTGTCAGCAATGGTTTTTTTTAAAGTTGCAAGCCCTTGTGAGAAGGCCAGTGTTCACATGTTGTAGTTATTATTATTACTCATTTTTATTGAGAATGCAGCTGGCTGGAGCTCCAGAAATAGAACTGTTTTAAAGTGAAGCAGAACTTTTCATTTGTCTCTAAAAATAGGTCATCTTCCAGAATGGAATTTGAAACTGCCAGTTTTTGTGCTTTTGAATTCCCAGAGTTATTCCTGTTGGATTTCTCTTCATACAATTTTAATCTGAACCCTTTGAAATTGGATGCTGGCTGAAGAGTTTCTTTGGCTTGAAACTTTGCGTTTCACTTGCAGTTGCCTTAGCTAAAAAAAGAAAAGCTGGATGAGAACAGGTGGTGTGACATACCTTTTTTTATAAGCATTCTGCATTTATGTGGTATGTGGCATCACCACAGTCAGGCTGTAGCAGAGAAGCACACATTACATATCCTTGAGAGATCAAACTTCAGTTTAATCTGCCCTTTTGATTTGTCATAGTATCAAGTACGACATGCTCTGTATAGATACCCTAACACTTTGCAACAAATTATTGTGTGTGTATTAATTATAATACTGGCTAGAGATCTAAAGAGAAGTTAGGGTGTACATGTCTTAACTCCCAACAAGGATCTCAGGAGACCATTCTTACCCCTGGCAGCAAGCAACACGGACAGCACCGTTTTACCTCCACTATGCAGATGAGAAACCTATGTGCAGGAAAATGTAAATTGTTGTCCCAGAAGCATTAAGCCTATGTCTAGACACTGTAACCTGGGAAACATCTGAGTTTCTGACTCAGAATGTGCACAAAGGCCATGTCTGGATCACATTTTGGAGTGAAACCATGTGCATGCCAGCCATCTTACCTCAGATACCTGGTTTTCATAGGAAGGACATCTGGGGATGTGAGCCAGGCTAAAGCTACAGTGAACTCCAAGAGATGCCTGGCCTGGCCAGTCAGGGGGCTGGATGCTGGTGATGAAGCACCTTAGCAGCTAGTTGTGCTTCAGGCAGAGCCACAAAAATTAAAAATAAAACCCTCTAAGCTTTACAAAGGTAATTCCAGTGCTTAGGAGCAAATTTGTCCTTTATGGGTCCAAACATTTAACAGGATTAAAATGTTTAAATGGTTCTCAGTGTGGGTGCAGTTTTAAATAGGATGATGGGGAAATGGCTGGAATATTTCCACTATTGTCCAGAGCCATTTGCTGGATTCTGGAAACAACACTTCTGTGCAGGCCCACTTTTCAATGCGCAGAGGCACAGAGCAGATTCATTAGGCATTTTCAAATGAGTGATGATTATTTAAAAAGATAAAATGTCTGCTACATCACAGGTGGGTAACTGGTGAAGTCCTAGATGTGTTAAAACATTCTGAATGTATTGAAGAAGAAAATGAAGGGGCACTTCAAACTCAGAATCCTGCCTCTGGGCAGTGTCTAGTGCTACAGTAGCAGTGACCATTTAAGGACATAAGCAAGATGAAGTATATGAATAGAGGTAATATGGTCTATATTATCCAAGTATGGTCTTTATTACCTCTTCCTAAAAACACTGTCCTTACATACTTTTTCCTGATCTGTCCTACTCTTAGCACAATGGCCTGTAGGTTTTTCTGAAAGTTTTTATGATGAAGCTACTGCTTAATGTAGAATATTTTATTAAAAGTCTTGTGAGCATTTGAAGACAAAGCTTTACTGTTATTTGCACCTCAGACTTCAATATAGCTGTAGGATTTATGCCTACTCAACTAATAAGATCTTCAGAGAGCACATTTGTTTAATTTAAAAACGCGCCTCAAAATGTGCAAATTCACAGATGTTAATGATTACACACATGTTTTCCCTTACTGCTTCAGAGCCAGCAAAGGCCAAATTCAGCTGTAATTTGTACTGCAGTGATGAGATTTGAATTAATATCAATGCCATCAAAAAACATATTCAGGGACTTAGGGTTTTTTGCAGATAATGGGGCATTTCTAGAAACGTCTGTTTTGGAGAAGTCAGTCCTAGACTTCAGCTCATAAAGCAGCAGGAGGGTCACTCCCTAATGTAAAGTCAAAGTTGTGCAGAAGGTGAAGAGAAAGGACAGAAGGCACCTTCTGCACCCCATGGCAGCAACTGCATCTTGGAACCACTGTTTCCATGTTATGGAAGAGAAGAAAAACAAAGAGGAAATTAAGTGATGGGTGAAAAACATGACATCCAAGAGCAACTGCAGTGGTGATAATTGTGTAGCACACACTCTGCTATTGAGACTTTAGTCATGCCCTCTGTATCTATTTACATATTTCATGTGCTTCAATGCATGAATTTTTGCTGATATATACCTTTTATATAATATAGTTTCCCCATTTCTATAGTAATTCTGGCACCAACCGTTGTAAAGTAAGACACTGAAATATGAAAAAAAATATGAAAAAGCCCTTCTATACAAATAAGTGTGGTCATAAGTAGTTTAATAACAAGTAGAAATGTGTGCCATAAAAAGAAGGTTTTCATATGTTTTCTTTCTTCAAAGCTGGTGCAAACATATGGGTTCATTCAAGTTCTTTCTACACAATTGCTAAGATTTTTAGAAGAGACTAGGCTTCAAAACCCCAATTCGTATTTGTATATAAGCCCTCTCTTGCACTTTTCATTCATGTTAGAAATATCCACTAAACAAAAATGTAAGAACTTTAATTTAAGTGTTTAAGTACACAGCTGGCAGACTCAAGGCAACTGCTTTTGAAATTTGTGGTCTAATCTCTGCAGCAGCCCCTTTAGAGGGTCATATTCTATTTTCTCAAAGTGGAATTTAATGCCTGTAGGAATACACATGCACACAAATATTTTTCCTGTCTCTCTGATGTCCAAACAAAAAGCTGGAGCCGTGGCTGAAGGCACTACTGTAAAGCATCAACCTGGCACTTTGTAAAGCTTCTAACTTACTGCGTGACTGAGCTCCAACACGAGTCCGTGCAACCAGTGTGCCGGTGCCTTTTGGGAAGGGCACTCCTCACCCACTCCTCCGTGGTGACAGTTCCACGGTGAACTTGACTCCTGGCTCACCACACAGGAGCTTTGCAGCGATGGCCACTGTCCAAATGCCTGCTATACTTAGCATCAGAAAGTAATTCGAATTCTTTCAGTTCGTCTCTTTGGTCTGGAAATTTGTTCCTCTCTTCAGTCACTCTTTAATGACAGGATAACATTTTTCCCTTCTAATCAGCCACTTACAAGGTTACTTCATCTCCCCCTGGGTCATCCAGTGCTAAAGCTTAAGTGTTTATGGCTGGTGCATGCAAACACGTGCCCTGTGCTTTGTGTGCTATGCTACCTCACTGAGGTTTGTACTGAGGCACCAAACATTCCAACACAGCCTCATCCCCCAGTTTCGCTTGGTAACAGTGCTGTATACTTACTGAACATTCTTTAGCTGGGAATTAAGCAAGAGCTTTAGGGAGCTTAGGTAAGCAAACATTTAAGTCTACTGGACTGTATTTTTACAGTGTCCTAATCATAAGTCACTGACAGCATTTTGAGGCTGTAAGTGAACAGGGCATTTTGTCAAGACAAGACACTGCGTAATTTTTGCACAAGCTAAAGCTGTTCCCCTGATGCAGCAATGATCTTGACTTACCTGAAGTTATTTTGTCACATTTCCAAACTCAGTTTGATGGGAAAACAATGCAACAGGCACCTGGATTCATCACTGCAGTTAGTGCAAACAGGCTTTAAGAGTCTTGGGCTATAGAGACCCTTCATGGCTTTGACACCTGCCTAAGTGGAGCTCATGGTAGCACTGGGCCCAAAATTACCTGTTTCTCATATGAGGCAGTATCACTGCGGGCAAAGGAAGCTGAGGAACCAGATTTTCAGACACTACAAAGAGCACTATTGTGTGAACACTCTGAGGGTATTGAAGGGAGAGGTCCAATCCCGTATGGCATTTTTACAGGTGCATAGTTTCAAACATGAGAATAATCATACTGATGTCAACAAATTGCTTACAAACTTAAAATTAAATGCATGCTTTGTTGGATTAAGGCTAGGGCAAAATCTCACCAAATTTAGCCCCTGGTTCTTTCTAATTGCACAACTAGGCCAATCTGTTCCTCACCACTACCTTTTGCAATAGCACTTAATTTGCAACGAGTTGGTCTCTCACATGATTTTTAACTAATTTTTTTAAAAAATGAGTGACAACCATTGAGATGCAGCATTGACCAAACCTAACAGGATGGCTAATTTGCTGCTGCCTGCACCTGCCTTTCATGTTGACGAATATTGCAGAGATATGTGTCACTTTCACTACCACGGACCCTTATTCATATTCACAATTCAGCTGGAGCACACCCCTGCCTGAAGTCATCTCAATGCCTACCAAAATGCAGCTCTGAATATGACTCAGTGACAGTGCTGTGTGAAAAAGTTTAATGCACATCCATTTGCTAGGGGCCACCTCTGGCACCAAAAAGTTTGCACATCCATTATAATTTTAAAAGTAGCTTTGGAGAAAAGAGACAGTAATTTGGCTTATTTGAGAGACAGAATGTTTTTCTAAATTATTCTGAATATTTAGTCAATGTATTTTTTTTCTCCTAGCTCCAGTTTCATTAGTTTGTGTTCTTTTTTCTTACTTACTCTGTTAGAAGAACAACACCTATAACTCCAGTCTTTCAAACACAGGCACATATTACTGCAAAGATGAGATTACGAGGCAGGAATTTGCAAATACCATTATTTTAAGTACCTTGTAATGTAAAAGAACCTCAAACACCATTTGGCACTTTGGTGGATAAACTATGAGCAGACTCTGCTCTCTGCTGGATGTTACTATTCCTGTTCTTATTCCCCATACAAATACATCCATTGTGGGGGAAAAAGACCCCATAAATAAATTTCACAGCCAGGTGCGGCGTTTTAGGCACCCAAGTTTGACGAAGTGGCTTTCCCAAGATGACAGAGGCTGTTGTGACTGTGCTGCCCTGGCTGGCGGAGCTGGGGGGACCTCTCGTGGTGACAATGGAGGGAGCAGCCCTCCGTTCCTCTGCTCCCGGACACCCACAGCAAAGCTGCGCTGCCAGGGGAAGCCGGCTGGAAGTGAAAAAGGGAATACGAGTGCAAATTATCAAGAAGAAATTAAACAACGCTGTGAGTGCAAGACATTGAGGTGCTGGAGTGTGTCCAAAGCAAAGCAGCAAAACTGGTGCAGTGTCTGGAGCACAGCTCCCATGAGGAGCAGCTGAGGGAGCTGGGGTCCTTTAGCCTGGAGAAAGGAAGGCTCATGGGGGACCTCCTCACTCCCTAGAACTGCCTGAAAGGAGTGTAGCCAGATGGGGGTTGATCTCTTCTCCTAAGTAACAAGTGACAGGAGGAGAGGAAATGACCTCAAGTTGTGTCAAGGAAGTTTTAGTTTGGTTATTAGGAAAAATTTCTTCACTGAAAGGTTGTTCATGCATTGGAAGAGACTGGCCAGAGATGTGGTGAAATCACCACCCCTAGAAGTGTTCAAAAACTGTGGATGTGGCACTTAGGAACATGGTTTTTTGGAGGATTTGGCAGAGCTGGGCTAAAGTTTGGACATAATGATCCTTTCCAATCTAACAATTGCATGATTCTATGATTATCATAGAACCATAGAATGGTTTGGGTTGGAAGGTACCTTAATGTTCATCTCATTCCAAACCGTCTGTCCTGGGGAGGGACAGGCTGGTCAAAGCCCCATCCAACCTGGCCTTGAACATTTCCAGGGGTGGGCAACAACTTCTCCGTGAAACTTGTTCTACTGCCTCACCAGTGGAAGAATTTCTCCCTAACCCTAATCTAGATCAACTCTCTTTCAGTTTAAAACCATTAACTCTTGTCCTATCACTGCACTCCCTGATAAACTGTCCCTCCCTGTCTTTCCTGCAGGCTCCCTTCAGGTACTTGAAGGCTGCTCTAAGGTCTACCCAGAGGCTGCTCTTCTCTCGACTGAACAACCCTCTCAGCCTGTCTTCACAGGAGAGGTGCTCCAGCCCTCTAATCATCTTCATGGCCTTCCTCTGGACTTGCTCCAAGAGGTCCACATCCTTCTCATACTGGGAGCCACAGACCTGGATGCAGTACTTAAGGTGGGATCTTATGAGAGAGGAGTTGAGGGGCAGAATCATCTCCCTTGAACTGCTGGCCACACTTCTTCTGATGCAGCCCTGGGTACAATTGCCTTTCTATGACTATGATTCTATGTCTATGATTCTATGACTATTAGTCAATGCCAGTGCTGGTGCAAACATGAGCACCTGCCTATATTTTAAAAACATATAGAATGAAAATTCACAGTTTTCTGAGTAATTAATGCCTATATTCATTGTGCAGATGTAATTTTCAGTCCTTTCAGTGACACACAGTCCCAACACAAGAGTTTTTTCATCCCAGTTTGAAGGAGATGCTTTCATCCTTCCTCAGGCAGTAATGTTGCAATTTTTTATCTATTCCTGTAGTATTAGTTTTGTGGAGATAAAGAAATGTCAGTGTATGCTTGTATAATTCAATATTTCCTGTATTTAATACATTCTGGGTTTTTTTTTTTTAAATCAAAAATACCTAAACTATGAGTTTGAAGAAATTTGAAGATTCTACTTTCATAAAGCATTATGAACAATGCATTTGGTCTGGAATGAAACTCTTTAGCCAAGGCCAGAACTATGCATGAGACAAACTGAGAACAGAATCAGATACAAATGCAAACTCACATACTGCTCACGAGGGGGTTTATTATACCTTCTAGGGTATCTTATGGAAGACAAGCGTGTCTTCAAGGCAGATAGCCCAGATCCCATTTAAGCTTCTTAATGGAGAGATAAAGGGGCTCTCATCAATCATTTTTTACTTGTGTGCATATATGAAAGTAAGATAAACGTGCAGCATTTTGTTTGTTTTTTTATTTGTTCGGCGTTTTTAAACCAAGAACTACTATAAGAAGGAATGAATAAGCTTCTCCCACTTAGCATCCAAAGAAATCTGTTTCAGCCAACTTGCTGAAGTGCAGCTGCAGTGCTGAGATTGGACCTCAGGCAGGTACAAGGTAAGGTACAGCAAGAGGTGGCTCTGCATGTGTTTCAGGACAGAAGTGGAGCTGTTGCTGCAATGTCTGTCCAGAATTTTAATGGACTGGAGGGACACATTTTCAAGAGGATGGACATGAAGGATCACGGAATCACAGGACTGGAATATAATTTAAGCAGGCGGGACCATAGGAAGCCTCTGGTCCAACTTTCTCTCCCAGAGCAGAGTCAGCTCTGAGGTCAGACCAGGCTGATAAGGGCTTCATCCAGTCAGGGCTTGAAAACCCTCAAAGACGGAGAGTGCATCACCTCTCTGGACAACCCGTGCCTTTGCTTGGATGTCCTCATAGGGACAAACTCCTATCCAGTTTCTGTGGTTTAACCCCAGCCAGCAATTAAGCACTACATAGTTGCTTGCTCACTCCCCCAGAGTGGGATGGGGGGAAAGAATCTGAATGGTGAAAGTGAGAAAGAAATGAATGTGTTCCAATAAAACCAGTTCAGTAATTAAAAAGTTGTTTTGTTTTTTAATTGTAAGGAAAAAAAAACAACCCCAAACACCAAAACATCAAAGAACAAGAAAATTAAAAGAGTTGCTCATCACCCACCAACCAATGCACAGTCAAGTCCCTGAGCAGCTGCCTCCCTGCCAACCTCCATTCACAGTTTTATTGCTGAGCGTGATTCCACATGGTCTGGAATATTCCTTTGGCCAGTTGAAGTCAGATGTCCTGGCTCTGTCCCTTCCCACCTCCTTGTGCACCCTCAGCCTCCTTGATGGTGGGGTGAGGTGAGAGGCAGAAAAGGCCTTGACCCTGTGCAATCCCTGCTCAGCAGTAAGGAAAACATCTCTGTGGTATCAATGCTGTTTCTAGCACAAGTCCAAAACACAGCCCTTACCAGCTATTGTGAAGAAAATTAACTCTATCCCGGCCCAAACCAGCACACCATTTTTAACTTCTGTTCTTTCAAAATATGGCTGGTTCCCATCTTCCTGTCCTTCATTGTGGTAAAGAGCCCGGCTCCTCCTCAGTGACCTCCCTGTTGGCACCAGGAGCTGTTAGGTCTCCTGAAGCCATTTTAGCTCGGGCTGAACAATCCCACTCCTCCAGCATTTCCTTACAGGGCCAGTGCTCCAGCCCCCACCAAAGTGGTGCCTCTGCTGAACTCGATGAAGGTACAGTCAATACTTCTCCTGTATTCGGGGCCCCGCAGTAATATAATAAGTGCTGGGTAGAGGGGAATAATCTCTTCCTTTGGTCTCTGGCTCTGCCCCAGCTCAATATCTGTCGGCCTTCTTTGGTGCCAGGGCACTGCTGGCTCATGCTCATCTTGCTGCTCACTTGTTTCTCCACAGAGCTGCCCCTAGCCAGGCAGGATCAGCCTGCACAGGTGACAGAGGCTCTTCCTTTCCAGGAGCAAGACTTTGCATTTGTCCTTGAATTTCACAAGGCTGGACCATTCTTCCAGTCTGTCTACATCCTTCTGAATGACCTGTACTCAAGTGTATTCACACATTTCCCCCAAAATCGGTGTCATCTGCAAAATTTAATTAGAAGTAGATCCATGCATGAAGGCAAATGATATGGCTACATGAGTTTTTGTAGACCAACATCTGCTTACTCTTTTCCTGCACCAAGTGTTTGTGTGGCATCCAGCCTAAGCTAATATACATTGTCTCTCAGCAGAGGTTAATAGCTTGGGATCAGGATTATGCTAATCACAGCTGAATAGTCAGTATTTGCTCTTTTTTACTGTCCTGGATTCTCAGAAACCATAATTCTGCTTTGAAGGCTCTGAATTGATTGACAAAGTGATGAGGTTCATTTGCTACAGTCTCCAATTTTGCTCCCTAAGATCCTATGCACCATTTAAAGACTTCCTAGCCAGCTGTCATTGTCAAACAATTCCTGCAGAAAGCACAAAAAAGCAAACAAACTTTGTGAGAGACCAGGAAAAAAAAATCTGAACTATTGTGTTACTGTTTTAGGCAGTTTTCCTGAGTTCACAGACTCAAGGTGGCTCAGAGAGGGGCAAGCTGCCCCATTCTTCTTGCAGATGACTAAAATCCTTGTGAGTATCAGCACTGTTAAAGCAGTTCAGTTTCTCTTGCCAGCAGACACCTGAAGACAGCAAAAAGTCTTAAGAGAACCCACCAAAATGATTAATACTCATATTTCAAGTTTCCTCATTTTGGATAAAGATGTGTCATGCCCATGCTTCCTTCTAGGCGAGTCTCTGCCTCTGACAGTGGCCAAAAGCGGAAGCCCAACAATAATTTGAGAAGAGGCCAGGCACATGGTAGCAATTTCCTGGATGCCCCCCAGCCTCCAGGAGTGAGACTCCTGAGCCAACAAGGCTTTCTCTGTGGGTTTCCTGCCAGCACCAGGCCCTGCTGTGTCACACCCCCGGCTTCCCTGACAGGTTCTACCCCACAGCAGCACCCACCTGCTCACGCACAGCCACAACACTTCCTCGGGTGCCCAATTTGGGGTCAAACCCCGGCCTCAGCAGTACAGCCAGAGTGGGCTGGGGGAATGGAGCAAGGGGGTGAGGTTTAGTTACCATTAGAGCCAAGGGCACAGGTGCCAGGCTGGAAGTGCAGCCTTCAACTGCAGCAGCAACTGCTGTGGCAACTGCCAAAACTGCAGAGAGCCTTCCGGAACCTTCTGGGCACTGGAAACTTCCAACTGCCCCATCGGAGCCCTCCGCACTGTTTCAGCGGCGTGGAGCAGCAGAGAGCACAGACCCCTCTCCCAGAATCACAGAAGAGTTAGGGTTGGAAGGGACCACTGGAGATCCTCGAGTCCAACCCCCCTGCCAATACATCCAGTTAGACACAGAAAAGTAGGGTGTCTCAAAAAAGTGCAGATGAAGGGAATCCATATATTTATAGGGATGACCAGGCTAACGAGGTGTTTTCTGCTCTCCCTTACCTTGCAACAACAGCAATTTTGGCACTATCAAAAATCAGTAGCTGATCTTTTAAACAGTAAAAAACCTGTGAAAAATAAAGCATGCACCAACCTTCAAGTTTCTTATTCTTATGAAGCAGCTAGAAATGCAGTGCAATGCCACGAGAGGAGACCTAGAAACAGCTCCAGCACAAATCCTTCAGGCCTTTGCTGTCAGTGAGGCTGAAGGAAGGAAAATACCAGCACATCTATGAATGATGGTGATCCATGAAATAATATTTTTCTTGTATACATGTCTTAGGTAACTGACAGAAAGGAAACTTTTGGGTCTGACATTTTTGACGGGATGAGTCTGCTAGGCTCACTCTGGGGGGAATCACAAGCTATTAGGAAATATTGTAAGGAAGCCGTAGAATGCATCTGAGTGCTGAGCCTGAGGGCTGTGACTGCAACAGAGGTAGGGATGTAACTACGGTAATTATTTTATTTATTGATTTGTTTATTATTTTGTTTTATCATTGTAGGATTTATTTACTTTCTTTGAGAACAGCATCTAACATCTAATCTTTTAAGAGTTTTCTTTTCGTGGCAAATAAAAATATTCCTTGACAATGAAAAGTAGACAGATGGCATCACTGTAAGATTATCATGGAAAACTGTGCCTGTGCATGTTCTGTCTTGGGTTGCAACAACCCACCATTTGTGGGTGCAGAGGCACCTTGGGCAGATTAATTTTGGGGGCAGTAGTATCATGGCCAGGCTGTGCCAGGCTCTGTTTACTCCTGGCAGAGGTCAGCACGACTTCAGGGATATCTGTGGCCCATGGCTGCCATTGACTGTTCCTTTCTGTTTTGCCTTCTGTGTGCTCATGTAGCCAGACGATGTGTAGAAGAGAAAAGGCAAGGCCAGGTAGAATCAGAATCCTAAGAGAAATCCTGTTTAAGGCTGAGGCATTTCTGCTGGTCATGGAGAAACCTGGTCTTCACCCACTTGGGAATGGCCTCCTGAAATGATTGTTTTGGACCCTCTAATTGATTTCAGGGGAAGGGAGAAAGGAAAATGGAGGAGGAAAGGTGAGAGGAGAGCTCCATTTGTACTCAGCTAGTATAGAAATACCACAGGTCAGAAATGAAAGGCTTGTAGGTGGTGCCTGAACGCAATAAAACATGAGAGAAACTGCAAACTGACCAGGAGTAGCTCTTAAGCCTGACCAGAAGCAGATAACAGAAGGTTCTGTGAATAAGATTTTCTCCATGAGTGAGTTGTCTGATAGGGAGGCCAATACACCAGTGCACGATAAAATGAAAGGTAAAAGGCAAAGCTGGTTATCAAGAAATTTATTGAAGCTGATTTAGGAAGGCTGTTTGAGAGGGAAATACTTCTCAACTTTATGCTCAAAGATAAGTTTCGCTAAAAAAGTTGTGAAATGTGGAGTAGCCACATAAAAAAAGGAGAAAAAATGCATGAAAAAAAAAGAAGACCATTTGTGAATAAGAAATTAATATAGTCCAGTAGGTTAAAAATACATTCTGCTTCCTGGCTATCCATGGGTTTTGCTGATGACCAGTTGTATTTTTTTTTCACCTTCTTTTGATAAACAAATTAAGCAGGTTTAATAACTTTCTTTCAAGGTGAACATTGTTTCTCCAACTGTATTGCTAGGGCTTCTCTGAATCTGTTCTTTGTGTCTTGAAATCCTGCTTAACTGGGACTAAATCAGAATCACATAGAATCTTGTAATTAGCTCTCACTCATCAGTTACTTACCATTCTCTTTCCTCTGTAGATCACAGTTTCCTTCTTCGTGGCTGCACTATGCCAGCAGATAATGGTTATCAACAACTTTTATAATAATTATTAAGATTATCAAGTTGGTTTGTAGTTTTTAGAAAGAAATATATTTATAAATAAATACATAAAATTTACATTGTATTTATTTATATATTAAATATACACATAAAATATAATATAGCTGTATTCTTTATAGTATTTTTACTATTATTTACCACAATAACTAATACTATATTCTCTGACTGCAGGATGGAGGCAGGCTGCAGACTGTTGTCACTGCAATCTGACTCATGCTACCCCTCATTTCACACAGCCTGCTCTTCTGTCCTGTCATGATGCCCAGTGAGCAGGTACAAGAGAGAAAAATGAGAGATCCCTAAAATGTTTTCCAAAGCTTTACTTATATCCATGGAAATGGTTATGTATGGGTCTTTATCTTTCTCTCCTGAGTAAATTTCTTTGGTATTTAAATTGTGGAAAATAACGTGTTAAGCGTGGCTCTGCCCTGACTGTTGAACACAGTGATTCATGATAACTCATGCCTATTTTACACTCCCCATGATATGTTGAAGAAAGTATTAGCTACCAGTGCTTAGGTGAAACATCTTCTCATGTAGGAGAGATGAATTAATAAATAAACCAAGACTGGAAGTGACACAGGTCTGAGCTGATTACTGATGAACAACCTGCAAAGGTGCAAAACTAATTCTACATAGTTTTTCAAACTCTTCCATGGTAAACAAAGCAAATAAACCCATCACAGGAAAAGCTGATTCAGCTATTTGCATCTTTTTTTTTACCACAATAGAGCACAGGAAAATCTCCACGTTGGCATCCTTCCAGACGGAAACTACACAGAGTTGCTGCCTTGGAGTGAAATATATGTAGAACAGTAGAGAAAATGAAGAACAACAAATTGTCAGGACACAGACATTTTCAAAAATCAGTTCATTTAACAACTCTTAAAGGAAATACCTGAATACCATGACTCTCCATGCTTGTAACTTTTGCTTCAAAACCCTTTGCTTCTCACAGTGCTGGAAAGAAACTGATGAGACCATTTTTCAAAAAGGTTTCCAACCGGGATCTGAGGAATTACAGACTGGTATGTTCATTATCTCTATAGGACACTTCCACAAGATTTATAACAAAGAATAAAATTAGAGGACACATGAATAACTATGACACTGTGAGTAGGTCAACATGAATTTTGTGAGTTCAAATCACACCTCACATACCTGCTTGAACTGAGAGGGACAGCATAAAGGGATACAGGAAATCCTGTGTACCCAGAGTTCCAAAGGCATTTGAGTTCATTGCCAAAGGTTTTTAAGGACTTCGAAGTGGTCACAGAATAAAACTACATGGATATCTGGAGAGGTGACTAAAAAATAGAAAATTGGAAGTTGCAGGAAATGGTCAATACGCATATATGATTATAGAGAGAGTACAGAGTGTGTATATAGACATATGCATTACAAATGCTACACAGGTCCTAAGATGCACTGCAGGGGCAATTCTGAGTTGAACACTGATGGCCTGAGTGCTGCAGCCCAACAATATGCTGTGACATGGCTTCAGCCCTCTCTAGGTATCTGCTTCTACGAAGGTGATTCTTCATGGCCCCACTTTTCCTGGATAGCCTAAGCCAAGGTCTCTTCCATGACATTTTTGCCCTTAATGTCAAATTTTGCCCCTCATTGGTGTTGCCAGTATTTATCATAGAAAAATCCCATCTCCTGAATTTGAACACTTGGTGTCAAAGACAACTCTCCCCAGCTCGGGCTGCAGAGAGGGCTGCACTGCACTGCAGTGGTTAATGCATCATCCACTGCCCTGGGCAAATGGGGTCAGTCAGGCTGCACGGCTCTGGCTGCATGCCATCGACTGACTGAGCTGGCATTTAAGTTTTAGTCAGAGGGTGAACAAATTTCATCATTGTTTTAATTTCCCTGCTTGGAATTCCTACTGGATAATCCAGTCTTTTCATGACTCCTCCTACACAGACAATGTGTTCAATCTTCCATTATCACAGTGGTACAAACACAAAAAAATATTTTTTCTTATGATTACATAAATATTTGAAATACTCATATATATATATTTCAATGAGGTAAAGTATAGTTAAAGAAAGAGCATCATGTCAAGCTAATATGAGCCTAAATTAATTCTCAAAGGACTATAAAATTCCACACCGTTGGTGGTGCTAACACTAATAGCCAGTTCTGGCAACATACTAATCACTCTGGCTCTAGAAGTCCAGGCTGGTATTTTAATCACACAAATGCTAATTGCTTGGCCTTGCTGGCATTAAAATTGTTATGGCACTAATAGCCTGGGCAAGACGGTATTTTAATCATCCTGGATCGCAGCCTAGAAATGTTAATTTATAACACTTTTGTCTTTTTATCTAGGTTAACAAGAGGTCTACCGCAGATATGATCAATTACAAAATGCAGAAATCATAATTTTAACTTAAAACAGAAGCAAATCAGGGATCTTGGCACTCACAGTATTGGAGACTTTTCAGTTAGGTCACCTCTTCCTCATACTTTGTCTTTTTTTTTTAACTTTTGCCTTGCAGCACCTTTAAATCATATGTGAGTCGCTTGAGACAGCTTAAGCAGGTCGTGCTGAAGAGTTTGCTCTTCCAAATATTACAGTGATCTTACTACAAGATCCAGCTAGTGTAGTTCCATATATTTAACCTCAGAGGATTAAAACCCTGTCACTATTGTTGATATTTTAAAAAATTATTTCAGGTTGCCAACAATTCAGTGTATCTTCAAATGTCACTAGTTATCTTTTATACATTCACCAACTTCAAAGACCCCAATTAATCTTTGCTGTTATGTAGTGCAGGTCACTTACAGATAGATTTTGTAGGAAGGTTTTATGGCTAAATTCCATTTTTATCCTCTTTAATTGGAGGCTGGCTATCCTGGGGGCTGGGGAGAAGAATTAAACAGAAAATTGCCGTTCTTCCTCCTACAGCTAAGGAGTGTGATCGTGCAATGCCTGGGAAAATCCAGTAAAATTGTGGAGGAAATAGAGCTCAATATGAAAACTAACTTTGATTAAGAGTTTGCATTTTTTTGTATTTCTTCTAGTGTTTGGGTCAGCTCTTCTGAGATTTTCCACAGACCTAAAACAGTCCTTGTCACTTCTGAACAGGGTCTGTTACCTAGATGCAATACACTGCCACTTGAGGAAGGTTTCAGCTCCCCTCATTATGGGGATGGTTGTGGGCTGCATCTGGAAGATAAAACCATTTGCTTATCCTGGAGTGTGACAGTGGCCCTGTACGTGGCAGGGTGAGTGACATGTTTTTGGCTGCCTCCAGCCCAGTGGGAACCCAGCTCTCCCCATTCTGCCACAGCCACAGTGAATGTCCAAGAGGTATCAGGGGATGTGACGTTGTGCCTCTCCCTCCATGAACAACATACTGAGGCTACTAACGCTGAGGGTCCTATGTCAGAGGAAGCATCCCATTTGAGGAGGAGGGAAGTGAAATTTAAAAGGAGGAGAAATAAAAAGAATGGTTCTAACTGAAAGAGGATGCAGGTGAGCTTTATAAGGTATCAGCTTCTCAGGCCACCCATTTGAGCAGCTGGCTGCATTTCACTCATGTCAGCAATAAGAAAAGTCATACCAAACTCAGCAGCAGCAGCAATGAGCCTTCTAATTTTACTTGATTTTCACGGCTGGGATGCTGAATGCATCAATCAAATACCTATTTTTGCCTCTGTTTTAAAATGTCCCTGGAGGGGAAATTTGCCCTTCACCTGCTTCCCACATGGGAAGCCCAGCTGCTTTTCCAGGCTCAGTTTCCAGACACAGGGCTGCCCTCAGCTGACATTCTTCTATAAGAAGATTGCTAATAATGCTAGTTGTTCAGAATCTATTTTCATTCTAGGAATGGAATTTCAAAGGAGGGCTCTTTATGCCTGCTGCTTAAAAAGGATTCGAGCACTTTATGAGAGAGTGCTTTTAAAGCATTCTCATTTCAACGTCCTATCCCTCATTGCCTCCTATCCTTGTGATGCTTCCTGTGTCATCTGTGGATTCATTCCCATCCCCCTATATGGATTTTTTTCAGGTTTCAGAATGTGACATTGATAAACAGGGCTGATGCCATGCTACTGGCCTGTGTGGCCAGCGTGGCCACGGGCAGTTGCAGCCGACACGCGTGCCCTGCTCAGGAAGGTCATTCTCAGCCTGCCACTGCACTGGGGCCAATCCTTCCGGCAGTGAAACTTAGGAGCTACACGACAGCTGTGTGAGATCATTGTGCTGCAGGAGCTTATCCCGCGGGGCAATGTTTTGGAGACTGGCACTGCATGTTTTCCTGGCTAAACAGTCTGGTCTGCCTGGTTACAATGTCCTTTTGTTTACTTGAACTCAGAGAGGATTTCTTAATGTTTCTGTGGTTAAAGCTGAGATGTCATGACCAGAAAAATGTGTTTTCCTTGACCTCTATGCAACAAAAAGAAATATTGTAGGGACAGTGTTGTTGCTTACTTATGCCCAATTCCTATTGAACTTTCATGATAAGGACTCCAAATATAAGGATGTTGTCCTTCTCTGGTAAATTGCTTCTGATAACACAAGTAATTTCATTTACTATCAGATGTACTTTGATATGAAACAGACTTCTTTTCCTTGGAAGAATAATATTTCCTTTCATACAACAGAGTAGTAGCATCTTAGTGTTTGCAGTGTTACTTTAACCTTCAACATGAGAGTAGTCAGCCTCAGCTCCTTGGCAGGAAAACAGGTTTTTCTAACCAAAAGCAGCAGAGTTGTAGTAAAGTCCAGGAGCTGTCTAAGGAGGATTCCTCTGTCTGTACAAAGCTGCATTAGCCCTTTGTGTTTGTTTTCTCTGCCTCTGCTGACATTACCCTGTAGAGAAGCTATTTCTAGTGCATCACCTGTGCAGCTCAGGACTACAGAGGGAAAAGAGCGCTCTAGACTCCGTAGAAATCCCTAATCTCATCCTTTCAGCCAGTTCTGAAGCTCTTGTGAACTGTGTTAGTACAGCATTTTAAATGAAGACTGACAGGTTGGAATGGTGTGTTTCTGGCAGTGGGCTGCTGGATCAAGGGGAGGGGCAGCATTCTACACTTGCACGTGGAATTCAAAGAAACACAACTGGCAAGATTAGGAGGGGTCTCAAAAGAAAGGTTTCTTGGTTTTCCTGGAGGACAGCCTGACAGGTTAACATGATTGACTAAGGGGAAGGAATGAAAAATCCTAGAAATGCCTTAAATGCTGAGGTCTACTTTATGCAGTTGATCATATGAATATGAATATGAATGTAAAGTTAATAAGGAGATGAGTTAAAATGTGGAAGTGCTAACAGCCACCTGTACCAGCTCGGAAAAGAGAAACCAAACTCAGGATGCTACTGGTAGCCCACAGACTTCTGAGTCTCAATGTAATCACCACTGACAAAATTAATTTAAGGAAGTCCTAAAGAGTGTGAACTTAACATGTCATGGGCAAAACAGAGGCAGAACAGTGAAGATATTTGCTAAAACCGCTATACAGACAAAAGTTTTAACAGAGGACTTCTTCAAAGTGTGAGCATTTAAAATGTAAACATTCTTTGACACAGGAGAGTTGAAGAGTGAAATAAATAAGCAGAAAACCTATTATTTCTATTGTATAAGCTGAAAAAATGCAAAAAGTGAAGAAATAATGTAGAAAAATGTCAAGAAAAATTTGAATTAAACAGAACCAATCACAAAACTGGATCTGTTACAGGAAACAGTTCAAATACATGTTATGCCTTGAGCAACATCTCTTAGAATTGTGTTATTTTTGCCTTCTGTCTTGGTATCCTTCCACATCTGTTTGACTGCCCCGTGTCTGGAGCTTGTATTGTGTTCCTGAAACCTGAGGTTAGTCAGGACCATATCTCTTTAAAAAAAACCCCACACAGACAAAGAAAGAAAAAACCCAGGCTTGGAAGGGGGAGCTAAAGCCTCTGCTGCATTGGGCTGTTTGGATACATCGGCTGCAGCAGTGGTCACGCATCCCTCCGCAGCCTGCTGATTTTGCAAAAGAGGGGCAAAGGATCGTTTTGCAGTCCAGATGCTGTCAAACACAAGCAGTCGATGGAAGGAATGGCACAATGAGCAGAGAAGCATGTGGAAGCAGTTTACGAAGAAATAGTTAAATGCCGAGCTTTGTCCCGGCCGACGCTGTAATGTAAGTACGAGCTCAACAGCAGATCCCGTGGTCACTGCAGTTGTTTATGGGAGATGTTTAATGGGTATCCTGATGCTTTTAGCACATACAGGTGGAGGAAGCATTAACTGCGACATGTTTCATAGCGTATTTAAGCAAATAACTGTGTTGTCTGTGTCTCTACAGGGTTTTTGAGTGACTCACAGGCTGCAGTGTGTTGGTAGGGTGGGCGAAGAGTAGGACTTTGCACATGAGCTTTTCTCCTTTCCTAATGGCTTATCTGGGCTCTGCTCTATAGATGTGCTATCAGATTGCTGCAGCACCACCCTCCCTGTGCAAAGGCCTCTCGGTGATTTTCAGCTCTGCCTTCAAGCACAGGGATACACAATACATTTTTTCACACTCCGATGGCTGACTTAATTTAAAAAAAAACCCTAAAATTATTTGTTGTGCAAACTTACTTCATGCCAACTGCTTTATTTTAATTTTTTCACATGTATGCATTTGTAGAAAGCTTATGAAATTCCAATAGCTTCTTGTGTTACTATTGGGAGACTAGTTCTTAACATAGCTCTCCCAAAGAGAGTGCCAAGTATGATTTATCACTCAAAGGAATGTACACTTTCCTCTCTTTGGTCTGTTGCTAGCTGAAGTAGATGTATATATTTTTAAATGTAAGCCTTTGTTCTTATGGAAATCCAATGTGTTTCTCTTTGGCAAATTATTTGCTGCTTTTTATTCTGTATATGCCCTAATGATCCAGTACAGCTTTAAAAACAAGTGAAAAAGCAGAGCTAGGGCAAGTTTACTGCACTGCATTTCTCAGCAAATTTTTTTTGGTAATCAGACAAAATTTTTTATTGTAGCCAAACCTACACACATCACCAGAGTGAAAAAAACAAAGTAGTGAGTATTTCCTTGTTATTTTATGAGAATATTAATTTTGCTTTCGCCTAAGTACGGCGTAAAGCCGTGGTGATTTGCTCTACACCAGAAGATATCATCTATTTGCTGTTCTCTGAAGCTGCACCTTGGTACTTAAGGCAGGTCCTGCAGAAATCTCTGGGAGGTCTCACTCCAGTGTCAGGGGAGGTGACAGCGGGGTAATTGTGATAAGCAGCCTGTGTGGGATTGTTAAGGAGGGGGGGTGGTTGTTGCAAGGAGGAACCTTCTTTAGTGCTTCTCTTTTGGGACCTCGCAGAACTGCAGCTCCTGATGCTGAGGGCTGCAGGTAATGCACTTCTGCCCCATCACACTGATCACCTCGGTGGGGATGTAAGGCACAGCCTCCCTCACACTGAGGAACCCACAGGGAAGTTTTACCATCACTGCTTTTGAAGTTGCCCTCACCTTGTATTCCCAGAGGTATTAGAGCTCCATCAGCCGTCTATTTGCAAAACAACATTTTATTGCTTGCTACCAGAAACTGAATTATAAGAAGCGAAACTTATCCCTTAATGAGCTTATAGCAAATTACAGTTACCTAGGGAGTGCTCTGCCAGTGATTGTGAATGCTGAAGCTTGGTATTGTCTGTGTTCATTCTTGTCCCTTCCTCTCCTGTGTCAGATTGTCACCCTCTCAACATCAAGCAGAATCTCTGGTTGGAAACAGGATTTCCAAAGACTAAGAAAGCAATAATTTGCAAGAATAGAAAAATAATAAAAAACCCCTCAGTCCCACATTACAAATTTCTGTTCACCTACTGAAAATGCGCAGGACTATTGGATAAAATACTTTTGCAGGCTGCTTACTGTTGTGTAAAGACAGTGGGAAAAGTTCAGCTCCTGTGTACCTCCATTGTTTTCGGCAGAATTACACTGGAGTGAATTTGGCATTTTTGGGGCCCTACTCAAAAACCTTTTGTTTCTCTGTCCTTCTTTCTTGATTGTTTTCCTGTTTATTAGATGTGATTTTTTTATGACCTCCAAGGCAACAGGCACAGATTTATAAAGTATAAAACAGGACCTAAGGTGCTTAAGTGTGGACTGTATTTTCCTGATGCTCCCTGTAAAGTTAATGGAAACACAGCAGCACTTCCAGAAAAAAGTAATATATCACATATCTAAAACTAGCCCATGGTCATTATACTTCACAATTTTGAGGGCTCCTTGGACCCTGTTCTCAAAAGCAGAGTTTCTAAAATACTAGATGTGTTTTTATGTTAAAATATACAAAAGTGTAGTATTTAATAAGGCAAAAGACCATTTTCTCGAAGATTTTAAACAGTATCTAGTTGCTCAGGTTGTATGAATCCTTGGAGCAACGCATAGAATTGAAAACATGCAGGTCAGATTTTGAAATATTTGATCTTTTGGAAGATTTAGTCTTTTTTGAAATAAGTGTTAATTCATTCAGCAATATTTTTTGTTATACACACAATTATTCAGCAATTATTTCTGCCTCATCTAAGAAATATAACAACTCACACATTAATTTGGTACAGTAGGTTGACATTTTTCTTCCAAGTGTGTATTTAATGGATATATTTGCATTTTAGCAGTCTTGAGCTAAATATTTAAATGGGGTGATCTAGTTCATTAGCATTTTTCATTTTCTTTTTGATCAGCTCAGCAGAAGATGGTCATTGTTTGGAATTTTTAGCGAGTGTGTTGTTGGTCGTGATGGAGGTACACCAGACCTGTGTGAGAAAGGAAGGTTTCACATTGCCTGTGAAGACCTTCGTGTGTTTATGTACAAAAAAATGTGCAGCCATGGAGGTCAGACTAGAAATAAACAAGGCATAGTTGTCTTCCCTAAAATTACCTGTAGAAACTTTCTCCACCCAGGTGAAACCAAAATAAGGCATTATTTCTGATAGGTGATGATTACACTCATGAGAGGATGGGGCAGGTGTTTTGATCTCTGGTGACCTCACAGGAGGGCATGAATGTGCCTCAGGCCCCTCTCAGTGGTAAGGTCTGGTTTCTTTTTTTCTTACAGGAGAATGATACAGCTGGCTGCATATACCAATCACCACTCATTTGAGATACGACAGCTGGTGGAAAATAGTAAAGGTCAGAGGTTTAGCACTCTGGTGTCCCATGAGGAAGGAAATAACAATGTTAGTACTTAAATTGCTATTTTGTCTAGGATAGAGTTAATTTTCTTCCTAGTAGCTGGCACAGTGCTGTGTTTTGGATTCAGTATGAGAATGATGTTGATAACACACTGATGTTGTAGTTGTTGCTAAGTAGTGCCTACTCTAAATCAAGGACTTTTCAGTTTTCCATGCTCTGCCAACAAGGAGGCGCACAGGAAGCTGGGAGGCAGCATGGCAAGCACAGCTGAGCCAACTAGCCAAAGGGATATTCCATACCATAGAATGTCATGCCCAGTATATAAGCTCGAGGGAGAGGCTGGTTGCTGCCCGGGGATGAGCTGAACATTGGTCAGCAACTGCGTTGTGAATCACTTGTTTCGCTTGGGTTTTGTTTCTGTCTCTCTTTTTGTTGTATTCATTTGCACGAAAATTATTATTATTGTTGTTATTGTTGTTTAATTACAATTTTTATTTAACCTATTCTCATCTCAACTAATAGGTTTCACCTTTTTTCTGATTCTTCTCCTCATCCCACTGGGGTAAGATGGGTGAGCAAAGCATCTGTGTGGTACTTAGTTGCCGGCTGGGATTAAACCACAACAGAGTTTTCGTTAAAGCTTCAGCGAAGCAAAAGGAACAGCCTGTACCTTTTTTTTTTCATTTCAGGACAGGCTAATTTGCCTATCTCTTTGTTAGTTATATACAGTGCAATGTGGAGCTCTGCAGAATTAACAGCAAAATTATTGTTGGATTTTAACCAATGTAAGCTGAGATCCTGGGGAATATGATGGTAGCTTCAGAGAGGTCTGATGTGTTTTATAAAAAAGCACCAGCTATCACCAAATCCTGTCCCATAAAATCATTCACACTATGAAAGAAATTGCTAATGTCAGATGTCTGGAGACCTGTTGGGAGAGAAGGGGAATTGCAGGACTGTGCCCTTGATCCTTGCTTATGCTACCTGCACTTTCCCCATAAAATGCCCCATGTAAACCTTCCCCTTCCTTCTCAAGTTTCTCCCAACATATTGTTCTTTGTCTCCATACCAGGACAATTCCTACATGAATCACCACTTCTGATCAACTCCCATGAGGTTTTTAATAACAGCAATGTCCCCAAACTACCCCAATCCTCCGGCAGCATCTTGCATTTCTCCTACTCTCCAGGCCACAGATATACTGCTAAATAAGAGGTAGGGAACTAAAAACTGCTCAGGTCCTAAGCTCTCTGTGCTCAGAGGTACAGCCAAACTCCTGCCTGTGCGTTCTGAGCCAAGCTCTCTGTCTAGGGCAGCCCATGGGTAAGAGAGAGAGCAAGATGTGCACTGGAGGATGACTTTTGCACTATAGAGTGATGTAGAGCCCCATTCCAGGTGCCAACATTTTCCACTCACTAACTTCATGTTCATATTGGACTGGCATTGGAAATGCTTCCCTGGATCTTGGCATTGGCTTGTGTTACCCCACTTTGTCTGGGCACCATACCTATCTTTACACCCCATACTGTCAGGATCTCAGCCTAACACTGTTGATCCACAATAATGAAGTAGATTTAAGAGCTGAAGAACTTACATTGCTTAAATTGCTTTCTGGTTTGCTTTGGTTACTCCTGTCGATGGTAAAAACATCTCTTTGACTCATGTTGGTTGTTTGATGTTTATACAATGTATGTATATGGACACAGGAATATCCCTCAAACAGCAGTAGTGGTGTGGAAAGCTCATCCCTTTGGGACACAAACATATACAATAATCTGTTTAGTTTTGTAGGTTAGGAAGCCCTTCCCTTCTGCAGAAAATTGGATCATTAGATCTGAGATTTTTCGTATCTTCTGTGAGAGATCTACAAAGATGGATTTATTGCAGTTTCTCATTAGCTGTGACAAGGATGATGTCAGACAAGTTGTGCATGCCCTGTCTTACAAATAATAGATGAGAAGGACCCTGGCTCCTCTTCAGCTAATGGATTAATGTTACAGCTGGATGGAAAAGCCACCAGCTTAATTTATGGAACCTAATGGAGCAACAAAATTGCTTAGACTCCCTTAAGTGTATTTATCCCAGGGCCTCCTGCTTGACCCTTTATCTTGATCTTTGGCATCTCTCTCATCATGTTGTAAAATTCAAGTAACAACAAAGTCTTACAGTTTTCTAAAAAACCCCAAGAAATGATAGAACAAAGTGCATGGTTTTTTTGGTCAACATAAACTCTATAATATAAAAATCTTCCACATACCCTTTCAGCTTTATTTATTACTAGCATAGCAACTGCAATCTAAAGTGTGCTTCTTATTTCTTTCTTTTTATTGTAGTGCTTGCAGAGAGAGCTTTGTTGTTATAAGCTCCTCATTAATCATAATTTTCACTAATAAGGTGCAGTTTAATCAAGCAGTTCAAAACACTCTGCAGACACTCGTGAATGCAGCTTTATTTATTTATATAGCACCTGATGCTTAATATAACTCTTTGTGAATAATGTTATGGCTGTTTTGTGTGTTGAAAAGTCCATGTTCAGACCCTTGGTCATTTTTTTTCACTGTTAGGCAACCTTTTGGCATTTTTATTGGGGGGAAAAAACGGGCATTGAAATGTTCCTCTAGAAAGTATTTTGTAGAATCACTATGTTGTGAAGCAATAGAAGAGAAAGAAGAGGTGTCAAGTCATGGGCACAGCAAATCTTGGCAGAGTTTTACCGATATTTTTCAACAACAGTTGTTGTCATGAGTGGCACCTGCTACAGAAACAGGTGACATTTCAGTGCTTTTCACACTTTGTAGCATCTGCAAATGACTTGGGTAGTCTCAGCTCCTAAAAGATTTCCTCCACACTGTCTTGGTATGCTGTATCAAGCCAGATATGTCTTCATCTCCTTGCTTCTGCAACATTTGGCATTCCTAGTCGAAAATTTTCAGCATAATGTGTCCCAGTTTAGAGACAAGCTCCCCTCACTTATGGAGTAGAAATTAATACAGATGGATTCCCTGCTTAAAAGCATACTAGTCATAGACAGAAAATGCCACACCATTTGTCAAAATTTTTGGCTGACAAATGACATAGAGAAAAAACACACTTCTGGTCATGTCTGTCAAATTCTATCCGTACTTGTACAAGTACATAGTGATCATAAAAGTCTCTTTCTAATTTTTTTTATTAAAAATTTGCAGGAAATAAAGAGAAAAAGAACTTTTTAATTGACATCAGTCATACTTTCTCTTCTTTCCTCTCTTCATAGGTCTGGTCTATTTGTTCAGGTGTTTGAGATGTATCTGTAGATTCCGAATTATGTGATTCCTTCTAATAGTTGCAAATTGGGTGCCTTTAGTCCAGATTTGGTATTACAGTGCTACTATATCAAGCAAACAGTTATTACAAAATATTTTGCTCCCTAGCCTAAGTCAGACAGTTCAGTGGTATGTCTGGGTGCAAGGCAAAATTGATGTGTTTTGCTCTTCTACCTTTAGTTGAGCAGTCTTGTGGTATGCTCGGGTGCAAGCAAACAGAACAAAATCACCAACATCAACATTGAAATTCTCTGCCAGCTGACTGAACAACAGTGAGTTTCTGTTTTAGGAGAGCACACTGAGGCAATTTTTTCTTAATGTATCCATTAATTTTTGGTTTATACCCTTACATTTAGCAAATCTGAGATGCACGAGTGCACTACTGATGATGTACAAAGGATCTGCTGTTGCCCAGAAAACTTTTTCCCAGTACATAGTACTTATCTCTGATTCATTAAAAATATTTCCTAAAAAAACTGCGATTTCAGAGATAATCTAATTTCTTCCAATTAGAATGAATTAACTTTAATTCCTATCTCAGGGAATTTTAGTTTCTGCACATTTTTTTCTACTAGCTCTATCATCTTTGTTCCCATGTTGAATGATAAAAGTAAAAGGGAATGCTACTTGCCTTTGTTACCTTGCTCTGCAATAGGTTGTGAACAAGGCTTTCTAAGTAAAAGGCCATATCTCAGACTGTGCCCAGAAATCATTTGGAAGCTACTGCAGGGTATGAGATGCATCGTTCAGTGAAGAAGTGCACTGCACACAGCCTGCAGTCTAAAACTGCTGTTCCTGACAAGATGAATCAGAGCTCAGTTTGGTCAGATGTATTTATGTCAGCAATACACACTTGCCTCACCTGGAGATCTCTCAAAGTAGGGCTGTCTGCATATCTCAGACCTCCCGAAGGACAGAATGACTTGGAAGGCTCATGATGTCATCAATATTATCTCATCATAAGCTTTCCAGTAACTCAGCGTGAAGAAAAGTTCTTCACAAGAATAATTGAGGCCAGGATAAGTATTAGAGAAGGTTTGGCTTCATAAATGCTCCTTTGAGAGCTGTTAATATCTTCCTCTCCATGAAAGTATTGGGAATATTCTGTAACTGTAGACTTGAAATTCTCTCATCAGGCTTTTGTCAGTCAAATGTAGATTTCTGAGTTGTAGCCTAAGAATTTCAATCTAACTCAAACTTTTAAGAATGAGATACTGCAAAATACATCCGTGTGATCAATCAATCAGATTTATGTACATCTGATACAGGTTAGTGTTTGTGGCTATCAATCTTTCCTGAATTCACGTGACTGTAAACAAAAGGGGGAACCTCCATATGATAATAAATACTCATTTAGTGTGAGCAAAAAAAAAATATTTCCACACTTGAAATTACTGTGATAAGCAATTCTTTCCGATCTTCATTGCAATAATGATGATGATGATGATGATGATGATGATGATGATGATGATAATAATAATAATAATAATAATAATAATAATAATAATAATTTTAAAAGACCCTGAACTGTCCTTAGAAGACAGAAAGTCCAACCAAGCACACAACTACTCTTATCATCAGGCTAGCATCCTTCCTTCCTCGCCATCTGTGCTGCAAGGTGACCACAGGGGAAGATGCTAGGCCAGAGAGGCCACCTATCATATTAATAGCATTCAGGGAATGGTAATGCCTAAATCAAACAGCAATTCATTTTACTCATTGAAGATAATTTTTTTAAAGATCTGAGCCCATCTGCTCTTAATTGAAATGTTGAAGTAAGATCAGTAGCAAGATTTGGACATAGCTAAACTCTTCATTTGAGAGTAAAAACAAAAATTATTTTAGATACAATGTGTGAAAGGATAACTTTCCATATATGTGTATTACTTACTATAATTATTTGGGGTTTGATTTACTTAATAAGGAAGAACATTTCCTCAGTGTATTTTTTTCTGCTTCAAATATTTGAATGTAAATGAAGAGTTATTTATGTACATCTAAACCAAGTAAATCAAGTATTCTTATTTAGTATAGTTCGGTATACCTAAGCCTGAACTGCCTGTTAGCTTACAGTGGAGGAGGCAATACGTAAGGAATTTGGATACCAGGATTAGGTATTCAGCATTTAGGGCATAACTGACCTTATAGTAAATAAATCTTCTTTCTAAGTTCATCTTTGGAGTAAGTTCAATTACTGTTTCAATTGAAGTGCTTATCTGCAAAGCGTACTTTAGGTGCACTCTGAGAGTTCAAGTATCTGTTTTAATGGTTTTCTGTGTACAGCACAGTACAGTGCCCTTATGTAACCAAGAAGGGTGGATAGTTTTCCTGGTATTTCAGCCATTAGTAATGTTGCAAAACAATAATTAAAGTGTGAGTTTTCCAGGTTACTCTTGAAGAAAAGTGCTTGAAGGAGATGTTTTTGTAGCTAAATCCAAGCAAAACCTAATTTAAAAAAAATAGAGAGAGAAGGAAATCTGTAAAAGTACTCACTACCCTTCCTTCCTGTGGAATTATATTTTCAGAGTACTTGACCAACTAAGTTTCCTTCCAGCCCTGTATCATGTACAGAGACTGAGTTCAACAAAAACTATGTAATCATCCTGAAATTTTAGTATTTGCTGTATAAGGGCTCAGTTCCTGTCTTCTCCTTCATCTGGTTTCTCATCAGGGATTCTTGAGACTGAAACCCCGCTGTTAGATAATTCATAAACTCTTGCATTGGCAAGTCTGCACAGAACAGTGTGTTGCTACAGTGGATTGTCCAGACTGTTTCAGACACTAGAAATTAGTGTTCAGCTCAGACTTAGTGTACCTTGCTTCAGAGTAAGAAGAGCTTATCCATTAAGCTCTGTATCTCTAAAGGCATCATATTGTGCAGTCAAGTCATAACTCATATTCCTGCTATTTTTTCCTCAGCTTAATAGCCCATTGTTTATAACTTTGTGACTGCAGTGCCCTTTAGGCTTCTGTATTATGGTTCATAGGCAGTGTCAGCTTCCTATTTCATTGGAAAGCCCATTAAATGATTCAGAACCAACACTAAACACAAATGGTTCTCCTTCTGCTTGTCCTTTTTTATGGCAACCACTGCTTTTAATTTCAGAGAAAAGGTCTTAAAATCTCCACATTTCTGGACAACAAGTGGTGAAGTTTTAACCACATAGTTCTTTCTCTCAATTTTGTGGGGTTTTTTTAAAGCCTTTTCCTCCAGCTGCTATGCATTGTTGAGAAGTCACTTTCAGACATTGTCATTTGATATCTGAGTTTACTTCATCAGAATATGATGAAAGGATTCTTTATGCACAATTCAGCCACACGGTCCCAGATGTTACTGTAAGGTCATTTGAATACCATAGAATCAAACTTAGTCATATTATTGCAAGTAATTTTTAGACTTTTCCTATTGTTGCATGTAATCATACTTCTTGAGTCACCTTTTCCATAAGTGAAGTATGGCAGGTCTTGTGTTAGGCACATTTACTTTTTAAGAATTGTGTTGCTTTTGCTCCTCTAAGAAAGAAACAGATCGAGTGGGTACAAGACCAGTTTTTGGTTTCAGTTAACTTATTCTTTTATGTCTGAGACAAGTTTCCTCAACTCCATGGCTTAAGATAATGGTCAGCTGATGTATCCGTGCAGCATTGAGCTGCGAAGAGATAATGGATTAATCTTGAGAACAATAGGGCTGTCAGCTCTGCTTGCTGTGGTGCTGGATTGTTAGTGCTGGGCTGCTTCTGGTTTTGGAGTTAGTGGCTGTTCTGTTTGCTCAGGTAACTCTGAAATCTTTTCCAGTATGTGCTACAAATGCATCCACACCAGAACTACTACTTATAGTTATGCCTTCACTGATGGCTGCTGGAGGCTGTCTTCTCTCCTTTAGTAATAAAGAAGTTTTCACAATTAATAAATTTCAGTGACTGTCAGATGACTGCAATGCTGTGAGGCAAACAGCAGGACAGGGTGTTCACTCAGCTTGAGGGAACTACAGGACCTTGCTGTAGGTCATAGAATCACAGAATCGTTTGGGTTGGAAGGGACCTTAAAGACCATCTAGTTACAAACCTCCTGCCATGGGCAGGGACACCTTCCACTGGAGCAGGTTGCTCAGAGCCCCATCCAACCTGGCCTTGAAGACATCCAGAGATGGGGCATCCACAGCTTCACTGGGCAGCCTGTTTCTGGGCCTCACCACCCTCTCAATAAAGAAATTTCTTCAGAGCATCTTATCTAAAGCTACTCTCTCTCAGTTTGAATCCATTCCCTCTTGTCCTGTCACTACGTGCTCTTGTAAAAGTCCCTCTCCATCTTTCTTGTAGACTCCCTTCAGGCACTGGAAGGCTACCATTAGGAAGGCTCACCATGAAGCCTTCCCTTTTCCAGGCTGAACAATCCCAATTCTCACAAACTTTCCTTGTAGAAGAGGTGCACCATTCCTCTAATCATCTTGATGGCCCTCCACTGGACTTGCTACAACAGTTGATGCCCTTCCTGTGCTGGGACCCCAGAGCTGGATGCAGCACTGCAGGTGGGGTCTCAGGAGAGCAGAGCAGAGGGGCAGAATCCCCTCCCTGGCCCTGCTGCCCACGCTGCTCTGGATGCAGCCCAGGACATCATTGGCTTTCTGGGCTGCAAGTGCACTTTGCCAGCTCATGTCCGTCCTAAAAGGAATAACTGCTGCTCTTCCTGGTGCTGGTGTGGCCTTGGAAAGGTCCAAGTATTGCATAAGCGATACTTGCTTCAAAAACTGACTGCAGCATTTGTCCTGACTTTCATCTGTTAAATATTTTTATCCTTGTACTTACATTTGTGGTGTTTCATCAAAAAGCAACAATGCCTACTGTGCAAATGCATCAAAATCATCACATTCTAGAGAAAGAATCACTTTTGTACAGCTGCAATCACTCTCTTCTCTATACAAAAATCAATAAGAGTACAGCATTTTTATTGATTATAATATGAACAGCATTAATAATATAGAATTTGTAGCATTAATATTATCAATTGCATAACTATTATTAAAGTATTGGCATTTTTGAATGCCTCCAGTATATTTTTAATCTTAAAATTCTATGTGATAAAGCATGAAAGCTCTTGTAATGCATAACAATATAAATGCAGAGCCATATATTTTGCTGATGGCATTGATTTATACCTGATGATGGTGTGGACTACTCATTTCAGTTGAATTTGCTACACCAAAACTGTCAAACAATTAACATACTAAGGACATAGCTACTTTATTTCCATCATTTCTAGCTTGCTGGCACATTATTATATTTCACTGTATCAGGTCGGTCTCAAATTTCTGCAGAACAGATATCTCTGAGAAGCGACTCTTTACATTTGTGTGGTTACTGCAGATGTGTGATGGCCTTGAATTTAATTTTAAGAAATGCATTTTGAACTCAGCTAGTATAAGTTGTGTGTTGACAGGAGCAATTTGTGCCTTTGGACTGTATAAAACATAAATTAAGCATTAGCTACTGAAGTACTTTCTCCACAGATTTCCTACTAAAACTTTGGATTGTGTTCAGTAATTCTGATGGTTCTTGTATTTTTCCCATGCTGCTGGATGGACTATTAACAATTTTAATTGAGGTGGTATCCTTGAGGAAAGGAACTCGGTGTATAAAATTTAGACTGATAGTAATATTAATTAGGACGGATGAAGACTGAACAGATAGATAATCAGATAACCACTAAGGGTTTTTAAAACAAAAATTTCTGTAGCAGCGTGTATACATACATACATACATATATGCACCTACCTGGTTTGCAGGCAGAATTAGGTATTTGTGTAGTTATACCTGTGGTCAGGATAAATCTGTATCTGGTATCTGACAGCCAAGTTGGCTCTCTTTCTTACCATGGGAGACAACATAGGCATGACTGTGTTGAAATCTTTCTAGGATTGTAAAGTGACCTGGTACCAAACTGACAATGCCTTTTGGTCACATCTATGCTGGCAAGACCAACCACCTTCTAGGACTCTTGGAATTATTTGCTGGTGTAGAGATGTCACATCACACTGTGCTATAACGTGCTTTTCTGCTAAGCAAACTATTTATTGTATCAATAATTTTAGGCTGGTTTTAGGTAATTTGGCCTTATCAATTTTCTGAACAAGGTGTCATTGTCAAAAATCATAGAAGATATTTTTGTTTTCCTAGCATGTGTCAGTACCAAGAAAAGTANCCTCAAGGCATTTGAGGTTGCTCAAATAACTTTAAATATTTTTCATGTGTGATTTTTCTAATGACGTTTTAGGGGAACCAGTATAAGCTGCCCTTATCTTCCAACCATGGGTGCATAGTTAGTGCCTGGACTTCTTGAGCCTGGCTTTCCACTACAGCCAGAATGCCTTTCCTTAGTGCTCCCCTCCCAACTGCAACCCATTATGCAGCAGGGCTGTAATAGTTTTGCTCTCTATGAAATCATTCACATCTGGGCAAATGGGGCTGGATTTGCAAGGCCCTTTGCTTCAGTCTCTATTACTTAAGTATGACTTAACTGTGGACTTTTTTTTGGATTATAAGGTAGATATAAATCTCAGCATCTGCAGAAAGAAAAATTTATATTGAAGGCACTTAATAACACATTATGCTAACTTAAATTCATCATGATGCTTGTCACAGTAAACATGCACTCAGAATTCATACATTTTGACATTTTATTTACTAAGTAGGTAAAATCCTTAAGTATTAAAAAAAACAGTATTCAAGCCACAAATTTTACTTCCCTTTCATACCACTTGTATTTCGGTATCATGCTTACATCTAATTCATCTCTTGCAGTTTAGCCACAGTTGTTTTCCTTTCTGGATCAGGAAGGAATGTCTGTGCACTGCTGTTTGAAGAGGGACAAACGCAACTGCACATTATGAAAAGACTTGCCAACACTGTCAGAGGCTCAGAGAAGGATTTACATTTGCACAGATGCAGAACAATAATGGAACACCACTCTCAGTACTCCCAGCTCTCTTAAGCATATCTTCCTTGAGTAATAAATTAATATTGTAGTATATTGTTTTCTGCAGCTTGACAGAATGTGCCTTGCCTCACTTATACACTGTTCTGGTGCTACAGAAATTCAGTGGAAATAGTTCCCAAAGGTAGCACAGGGTAGATGTTGACCTATATAGCTTGGGAGTGAGGATAAGATGGGAAGAGTTTTAATCCTCCCAGTGGAAAGTCATTGAAGCAAGTTAATCTCTTCCCCTAGCTGCAAGCCATTTGAATAGAAGGGCAAATCCTTCTCCATGAATCTTCTGCCCAGCCTGTTATTAACCTTGATGGCATAATTTTATATCCAGACTGTCATATATAGCACAGAGGAATATATATGCTAGAATAGTTGCCAATTGTACTGGTTTTGGCTGAGATAGAGTTAATTTTCTTCCTAGTAGCTGGTACAGCACTGTGGTTTTGAATTTAGGATGAAAATAATGATGATCACTTACATTGTGATGTTGTAGTTCTTGTTCAGTATTGCTTACTCTAAATTGAGGATTTTCAGTTTTCCGTGCTTTGACAGCAAGGAGATGCACAAGAAACTGGGAGGGAACAGAGCCAGGACAGTTGAGCCCAAGTGGCTGAAGGGATGTTCCACCCCACAGAACATCAGGCTGACTATATGAACTGGGATGTTTAGGCCGTGAGGGATGGATCTCTGCCCAGGGATGGGCTGGGCATTGGTCAGTGGGTGGTGAACAATTGTTTTGTGCATCACTTTTCTTCCTTGGGTTTTATTTCTGTCTCTCTTTTTGTTGTATTTCTTTGCATTACCATTATTTCATTCTTATTAATATTAATGATAATTTCAATTATTGACATGTCCTTATCTCAACCCCCAGATTTTACCTTTTTCCCTGGTGCTGCTCCCCATCCCACAGGGAGGGAGTGAGTGAGCAGCTGCTGGGTGCTGAGTTGCCAGCTGGCATTAAACCATGACACCCATTGAGTGAGCGTACTTACAGCTCTGCACGTTTGTCACTCTGCTGATGGTATGGTATTAAACTTGAGGAGAAGCAGGAAACCTCCCTGCTCTGCGTCAGCTCTCCCTCCGTGTGCCTACAAGTAATGCACAAGGCAGTTTATAATTAGTATCATGACTCACTCAATACTGGTAACTGCAACTATGCCCTCAAAGGAAATGGCTTTTTCATTCCCTTCGGTTCAACTCTGCTTTGTATTAATGGCCCTCCCCTTTTCCCTTGTGTCTCTTCTTCCAGAATTCCTGAGCTGATGTTAAGAACTATCTTCTAGCAGGTGTGATGGAGAAGACATGTTAGATTTTGGGCCTCACTAATACTCTTCCAACTGTGCCTGCTTCCAGAAAAAAAAGGAAGACAAAGCAGAAGCAGCAGCTTCCAGAATTCCACTCCTTTTCTAGAAGATAAATATAAATCAATTGCACAAGAATATAGCCTGGATTCAGTTAAAGAAACTGAAGAAGACCTCCTTGCTTTCTGAGATCTGTCCTGTTATATCTGTACTTGATTATAAGAGAATGAACTTCTGCGAACAATTAAGCAAGTGGCTTTAAAAGAAAACTGGAGAAATAGCAGTTGGTGAGGCACAGAGACATCTTGGGGAGAAAAGGGATGGAGTGAATGTTGAGTTGACTTTCCTATGCTTAGGATTTCTGGTGTCCACTGAAGAGATGATAAGCAAAAAGGATTAAAAAATAACTTTCTAATTTATAAATCAAATATCTGCTTCATGTTCCTATCAAGAAGATATCAAAGAAAAAGAGACAATGGAGATCGAGGATAAGAACAGGTAAAAAAACCCCCAAAAAATCTGAAAGAATTTACTGTTAGGCTGGCATGTTCTTGCTCAAACACCCATGATCAGTATTTTAAAGAAGTCTGAAACTTGCCTATTGTTTGTATGAAATTTCTATTTTTAAAGGTGAAATTAATTTCTTAAGTTACAAAATGATACTTAGATGCCAGATTCTGCTGCATTTACTTATGAATTGTCTCCATGAAATGAATGAGAACTGCTTGAAAAAACTCCTGTGATTAATGGGTTCATAGTCTAACTTTCAATTTACAGTCTCCATTCACTATAGCATTTTTCAAAAACAAGTGAAAGAGAAAGTTTCCTTCCTGTGCTATCCTAACTCTGAATTCAACGTACTATTTTACCGGGATGAATATATAATCTTGCAAACAGCTAAAATGCAAAGCAAGGTCTTTGTGTGAACAGTGTCTAAGCAAATTTTATGAGATAAATGTTTATTTGTTGTAAGTTACAAAACATTATGTTGTAATTAGAAGTGTTCTTACTTGCTGTCAGTGGGCCTGCAGGAAGAGGACAGCTTCCACCCTCAGCCCTGCAATCTGCAGAATCCTCCTTGATGTGCAGTTCTTTAATGTCCAGCCTCTACTTTTTACTGTGTGTTAAGAAGGTGGACTTCGCGTTGTGTTAGACAGTTGTTAGCAACAGCTACTCTTTGAGGGTCTGCTCCACTGGCTCCCTGGGGAATTCTGTGAAAATTCATGAAAGTTATATACTTCCTTTGCCAGGTCACTGTGGGATTGAAAATGTGGGGGGCTGAATCTCTCTTTTTCTTGTAGGTGAGTTAACTAGGCCCTTCTAATGCAAATCTTATCTATCTGGGCATCTCTGAGGTTTTTTTCACTTCTCTGTGTTTACCCAGAAGAGGATGACCTGTGTGCTTTCTTCTCCTTTTCCAACCTTCCTCTCACTAGGCCTTACATGTGACTCATGTTTCTTCTTCCGTGCCACCTGTCCTTCTGTTTTCTGAAGGATGAATTGTAGCTTGTATTTCTGTATGGAACTGTGTTATGAGCAAGACAGAACTGATACAGAGGTGGAAAAGAGCGAGGATTATCTGGAAGGATATTGCTGGATATCATCCACTGTCTGATGAAGAGACACTTGCAGAAGTGCTTGAAGTTGTGTCTTTTCATGATTCAGGAAAACGACTTGTCTTGTATTTCCTTCTATTTTATATTCTAATTTTCTCTATATACTAAGGACTGTGTTTACTGATGCCTAGAAAATGTTATGAAACTTTGGAGCATGATTAGATGCAGTATTCAGAAAAAACAGGGATCAGTAAATACTCCTTAAAATGTTTAAAGCATGTGTAATCTGGGCCCTTTTAGTTATTGAGTTGATTTTCCTCAGTGGAGTGATAGCTCTGAAATCAAAATAAGAAAAATATTTTAAGGTAGTATGGAAAAATCCTTGCTTTGATAACCTGATGACTCTATGTCCTAAATGGAGTCAAAAAACCTAGCCCTGGATTCATGAAGGTGTTTAGAAGCCTACATTAGGCCCTGAAATCAATTTGCAAATTTAGGCTCAGTTCTTTTGATGTTTCAAGGTTAAAGTGGATGTTCTAAATCTGGCCCTTTTATTGGCACCCAAGAGCAAAAGAAAATACCACCAGTAATTTAACATATTGCTTATTAAAAAATGTATGCCAACAGCAGTTCTTGCAACACTGCAGTCCCTCCTATTGCAATCCCTAAAGAGCAATTGAGGAGTTTATTTTTATCATTTGGTTTAATATTTTGCATAATTTGAAATGTCAAACATTTTGTACTGGTATTTTTTTGTTTGTACCATCTGGAATCGAAAATTCCGTGATTCTTAGCAATTCAAATTTGTGGAGTAATGGTTACTGCGCTATAGTTGAGTCGTCTCTTCAAGGACTTAGCTTTAAGTAGTATTTTCTTAAAGGTGGATCAAAGAGAAAATTTAACTTCAGCATTTGAGATTTTGAAATCTTTTAATTTATTTGTGCCTTCTTGCTATGCTCTTTATTTGCAAAGAATAAACTGAAACCAGTTTTATAGGTCTTTCAAGCATTTTCTGTTAGAATTTGCTTAGTGCCATCAGGGAACTCACTTGAACACTAAAGCAAATCACAGAGAGATCAAAATCATTAGATGAAAATAAATGTCTGTTCCTGACCTCTGTGCCCTTATAGGTTTTGCTCGTTTTTAATAGTATTCAAACTATCTCATTCTGTTGATATTTGACATTTAGAAATGTGTCAGCATGAAAAAGGAATAAGACAATACTTCAGTTCTTCAGTGTTTGACTAAGCTATGATCATATACATATTTTTCTAAGAAACTGCTAATAATGGTTTCACATGAGGGGTACAAAGTAGGAGTATTTACTTAAAGTCACTGCAGCAATCTAAAATAAAATAGTTTCATCAAAACATCCAATTTGTGTAACAGATCTGAGGGAAAAACTAGATATTTTGTTTGAATCAAAGACTTCACATGCCAGAGGTTTTTTGGCCATTTGTACTAGAGGGAACTCTAGCTAGAAAAAAATGGATGTTTTCTGTTAGTGGAGCTATTCAGATGAAACAGAAACTGTACAGGAAGGGGTGGCTTGCCAATGACTAGCACATGTGTCATCAACAAATGGTAGGCTTATTTTCAAACTTCTTGAAAAGGCATTAGTAAGCAGGGGGAAAGCAAGCTCCTGGCAGTGACTACAGATCAATGCAATCTGTGTTCTCTGACCACTGGGAAATACATACAGTGCAATGTTTAAAACACCTGCTGGTAACATTTAAGGAGTTGATTTAAGAATGGAGGTAAGTGCTTGCTGTGTCCTAGAAGGTTTTGCTTTAAGTTTGGTGTGCACTGTCTCAAACCCAGATGAAGTTGTTGAGTCACTGCTCCTTGCCTGCCAGCACTGCAGAATGTTACTTGCTGCTGTGGAAGCCACTGTGCTGCAGCGGTTTTCCTCTGGCAGGAGTGACCTAGTCATGTCTGCTTCTTATCACACCATACAGCCCTTTTGGAGACTCCATTCCATCTTTCTAGTCACACTGACAGGATGGAAGGGACTTGCATCCATCTTTTTTCTGCTACTGCAGTATTATTTTAAATAACTGGAAATATGAGGCGATTCTGCAATGCAGGATTTTCTGTCTTCAAGGAAATGTTACTATGAAAATGGTTTTCATTTTGTCTTACAAAAATAATTTAATGTTGCGGAGACTGTTACATTTTTTATTTTCTTTTTTTTTATTTTATTGCATGTCCCTTCTTATATGGGTTATATGACTTCATTCTGAACCAAACAGAAATTATTTATAGCCACAGGAGAATTTTCCACATGTATTTTTAAATCTAAATGCGGTTCTGCTTGGAAAAGGGGTTATAAAATTGTTAGCATAGGAATTTCTATATATAATATTAAAAAAAAAAAAAAATCTCAGATCAGACCCAACCCTTTTATATATAAAAGTTGGGGGTTTTTTTAACTAACATGGATAGTTTAAAAAATTCCTAGCTGGTAAGGTCAAATGAATTTTTTTAAACAGTGTCACATAAAATAATTTTTAGTAGTTCTGCGTAACAAATATGTACACGATACCTTGAACTTCACCAGGATTACCCAGCTTCCAAGTTCTGTTTTCTAATGGATAAGTGAGATTTTAAAATTTATTTTTGTTGTTGTTGCAAAAATCTGCAAGCTGGAACATGTACTTTTTTTTTTTCCCCAGTCAGTCAGTGTAATTTCTGTATCATCAATGTCTAGGATTTTTTATTTAGATATCAGGAGAAAATAAGGGGAACAGGTGTGTGAGGAGAACAGACATGGCTAACTTCCAATAACTCAAGAGTCCAACTGCTTTGTCCAGAACCTTGAAAGGTTCCAGTTCTGTATCACCAGTTCTTCCCTTCTACTAAAGAGGTCATATACTAGACAGAACCTGTGGTACACGAAGTTTTTTTCCCTCAAATATTAACGTTGATCATCACAGGATATAATTTGTGAGTATTGTCTTGTCATGTGTTGTGGCATAGTTTGGGGAACTTCAGCCTGGCACTGACAGCAGGATGGCTGTGGCGGTTTGGGTCAAATTTGGCCCATGGCCCTGAATGTGTCCCACCATTTGGAAAGTTTCACGTGGAGAGGTGGCTGTTACCTGAGATACCTTTGTTCCTCTCCAGGGTCCCATGCAAACAATTGCGTATGCTTCATAAAATGCTAAATCACTCCTGTGATCCCAGGCAGAGAAGAAGAATTAGATTTTGCTCATGTGGCTTGGTCTGGAGACTATTTTAGTAGCTAATATGGATGGAACTGCACTGGGTTTCAACTCCTTCCATTTTGCCCAGTCATCCACACTTGTGTCCCTCATTACATACCCTCCTGCAGGTATTAAGACATAAAAAGATTAAAATTAAGAGATTAGAAAGCAGCCTTCTCATTCTTTTGGACATAGTAGGAAAAATTCTGTGATGACAAACTCTGAAGAGGATGTAACAAAAAGGAAAGTTAAAAAGAGGAAATGATAGAAGAATGAACAAAGTCCTAAACTAAAGCAAAGAGAGACATCTTTTTTATGTTAAAATAGGTTTTGTATTATTTGTGGTGAAAGCGTGATCAGACCCACAATATTTTCAACCTTTTCTTGTAATCCTGTAGAATTCAATATGCAAATATTGCTGATGAATGAAATCAGTTGTTGGAGCACTGCCAAAACTCTACCTACTTAGATACTGTGTTGGATCCCGATCCACCTGATCTTTGTGGTTTTTTTAGCCTTGTATAAATTTTAGTGGGCCCATTCTTTTTCTTAGCTTGATACACTTTCTGCAAAGGTTCATTGTGTCTTTTTGCCCTTCCACAGAAACTCTGTTGCCTTTGGCTGTCAAACATCAGTTTTAGCTCCCTGTCACTGAGTAAAGCCATAAATGTTTTCAGCTTAATCAGGGATTGGAATTGAGGACCTGTTGGAATGAAGCAGAACTGTTGGCCAGAGGTCTGTAGTCCATATTTTTGCTCAAAGCAGGAGGATCAGTATTGGTTCAGCTCAGTCATGGCTAAGCCTTGAAATATCCCAATGATGGGTACCTCTAGACAACTCCTCTCCTAGTGACAGGACTTTTCCTGCTGTCTCATGTGAACCTCCCAAGATACAGTTTGTTGCCATTGCCCCCTGTTAGTCTTGCACTACTAACAAGAGCTCAGGTCCATGGCTTTTGAAACTGCCCTTCAGGTACACGCAGAATGTTACCATACTGCACCCTGTGGTCTCCCCATCATCAGACTAAACAGCCCAACTCCCCTCATATACTCCAGGTGCTTTGGGCCCCTGACCATGTCAGTAATCCTCTGCCTGGGAACAAAGGAAGCCCAAAACACCACTATGTTCTGGTCACAGTATTCTAGATCCAGCCTCATCAGCACTGAGCAGACACTCACTTTCCTTGATCTGGAAGGCCTGGTATCCCCCAGCTCCTCTGGAGCAGGGCTGCTGTTCAGCCTGTCGCTGATGCACAGCCCACGGCCCCGGGTGCAGAACTTTGTGCACGATGAACAGCAGCCTTTCTGCTGGCCCCCTCCATAAGTTTCTCAAACTGCCCTCTCAATTTTTTGGGATTACAGGCAGACTAAGGCTCAGTTTTCAGGAGCGAGAGCACTTTCCTTAAGTCTTGAATGGTGTGAGGACTTAACATACACCCTGTGTGATAGGGCAGGGTGTAAGACCTATCACAGGCTCTCCGACAGAGAGCAGAAGTATGTTTCCTTCTGTGTTTTGCATCCTTGAGAAACAATGACGTTTATCAGCTGTAACTCTGTGTGATCCATACGGTGGTGCTTGAACGCTGTGAATTACGTGAACCACCAGCATGCTTCCCTGCCGAAGGAGGGATGTGCCTGCGGTACTATCTCTGGATCTCACCCTCAGTCACGGCTCACGCCGTGCTTGCGAAGCTGCAGCCCCTCCCTCGCCCCAGGCCACCGGGGGCACCGGGCCGCGGGGAGCCGGGAAACGCCTCCGTGCGCCGGGGCTGAGGGACC